>JASJUZ010000690.1:0-30178 GCA_037159825.1 Tupiocoris notatus | reverse complement strand
AGCACACGCAATAGCCATCCCTCGTCAGAATTGTCATCAGTCGTTAGCAACACACTCATACGAAGCATCTACACTCATACGTACACTCGGGGCGAACATTGCTGTCCTGTCTTTCGTCACGTCTTCAAGGAAAACTCGATCCCAAACGAAAACACGTCTAAGTTCCCCGCGAGCAGTTAGATACCCCGTCGTTCCAACCCTCGTGTCAAAATGTTTCGAGGAATTTCCGTCCCATCAGGAGCTAACTGAATCTCGTTCAATTACGACCGTTGATCAAATGAAGATTAATCCTAATTCTGAAAACAGGTTTCTCAGGAACGGATAATACGTTCGAGCGACCACTGAATCTATTATTGTTCCATTCAACAGGTCGATCGTTTTTGGGGATGAGCTCACAAAATGATATAATGCAACTGACCACTTAGTAAGCCTTTTCATCAGAATCTTCCCTGGCAACATGAAGGTTTCGTATTTGTGATTTCTAGACGGTCTACGGAAAAATTCTTCGAACGGAAGCGAAAAATTTTTTCATGAAAAAAAAGTGCAGAGAATTTGTGTTTTCCATCAACGTCTTTAAAAAAAAAAAAAAAAAAAAAAAAAAAAAAAAAAAAAAAAAAAAAAAAAAAAAACCCACTGTACAACAGGCAATTATTTTCGAAATAGGCGTAATATTTTCATAACAAAATGGTATAATACTTGTTATGTAAGTGCGTAGTTGATTTCACAAAAAGACGTCCACATCCAAATTTGTTTGAAAAACAGGCAGGTGGAAATGTTGATTCGCTTTTAATACTCGTGGAGCAAAAATGTCATGGATTTTATCTAGCGATCGCCCGAACCAAGTTAGAACGATACCGAGCCCTTGGAAATATTCGGTAAAGTTGAATCTAGGATTGCGAACTGGTGATGACGAAAAAAGAAAATATCGCGGGAATTCATTTAATCCTTTTATCCCGCACGGTTGTTCTCGGAAGTTGACTAAATAAATTACGCAAACACTTTACCTTAGTGGATTTTAGTTCAGTGGAATCTGAGAGAGTTTTTCAACAACTGGATAACTCACCTGTAACAAAAGTACGTACAATCAGAAATAGACAAAAAAAAAATACCGACGAAAAGATTTTGTAAACCACAGGAATCATTTGAACAAAGTGAAAGCTGTGGACGCTGAAAAAATGGACCATCACGTTTGAGAAGTGAATAATTGAGAAAAATAATCTCGGCAATGATCGAATTCCGACAAAACACGTACAAAAAAAAAAAGATATTGTCAGGATGAGGGGGAGATTGAGAGTGCGACTTTTTCTCCATATTTTTATTATTTGTCGGCCGAGATCTTTCGCCCATTCGGGCATCTTCAGGGCTGCATAGGTCATAGGTACCCGATGGACCTATGCAGCCCTGAAGATGCCCGAATGGGCGAAAGATCTCGGCCGACAAATAATAGAAATATGGAGAAAAAGTCGCACTCTCAATCTCCCTCTCATCCTGACAATATAAGAAAAAGAGCGACACCCAAAAGAAAAGAAAGATGATGAACTGTTCAATTTAATTACCAGGCGTCAGCACTCGGTAAACAGATGAGAATAAATCAGTAAGGCGCTCAGGAAGCAGCGGCTTTTCGATCCGATCGGACTCCCATAAACCAGAGGTCCGTACAACCTACAACTTTGTCGGCGATTCTTAGATGCTCACGAGCTCTTCCGTATTATATCTCGTGCCTGTCGGATTCTGGATTTAATAAAATATCCATAGCAGAAGATAGCTAGCGTGGTGGATTATACGACGGAGTACGAAACGTTTCTAAAATAAACTAAGGGAGCTGTCGACTTTTGACAGCAGCTATGAAAGAATTAAGGCTAGCGTCTTCGGCTGCTTCACATCGGCTAGATATTCGACCCCTCGAATATTGTTCATCGATCTTGGGTTCATTTGTGGGCTGGCAAAGAAAAATAAAATAATCTACTTCTTATGTCTTTCAACAATATTTTTATTCTTCTCACATACAATTGATGTTGAATTCCCAAATTATAATGAATCACATTTCTTCTTTAGTCGTCAAACTTGAGGTAACTTGGTTCCACCATATGTCAGTTTATGATGAGAGCACTAAAAGGAAATATCCTCCTTAGGTTAGGTACTCGTAGGTTTATGTTTTACTTGTCAGAAGAAATGTGATTCATTATATACTAGAGCGGGCCGATCGGCAAACAAAAAATAATCAGGTCAAAAGAATGAAATAATTGTCATAATAGCGACGAAATATTGGAAAGTGATAAATGATTTTAATTGTTACTCCAACAACGATGAAACAGTGGCAAAAATGTCGATGAACCAAACAGTTCATAGCAAGATTGGATAGTATTTGTAGCGTCGATGTTTCATTTAAATAATCACCGACATGATCGATTCTAAAATATGACCGAAGTCGAACAAAGATAATAATTCATAATAATTCAGATTCAGACCGTCAACTGATATAAATGGCGATTCAATCGTTCACGTTAGCCAATTACATGCCATCCTGTTAACTTGAGAAGAGAGCTGTTTAAAAGCTTTATTTATATCCAATGCCGAATTCATTTCGATCGGTTGTGTTTCAGTTAAACGTCGCGGTTTTAGGTTTAACTCGGCCATGTCGTGTGGCCACGATTCCACCGAGTACATTACAATTCAATTATTTCTCGCGCGATAGCGCCCTGAAAAACGAAACGGTCACTAATGCTTCCAGTCCCGCACTCTGAATAAAACTCGGTCGAGAGACAGAATCGACTTATAATAGGGAAGTACGAGCGAAATCATTCCACCCGCACAATTCAGTCCAATCATCAACCTTTACAACATTATCGTTAATCGCGATTGGAATTTAGCGAATTTCACGTCATCCAAATGCTGCAACGCTACTACATCACAATTTTGAACGGCGGACGAACAAAATTTTTCTTATCGGATATTGGGATTCTACATGCCTTGAAACGCAAAAAATCAAATTTCGAGGGGGTTAGACATTTTTGGTTTATTATTCAATATTAAACCATTGTACCTAGGTGCCCAAGAAAAAAAATTATCTACCCCCCCCCCCCCCACAAAATTTGATGTTTTACTTTTCAAGGCATGTAGAATCCGAATATCCAATAAAAAATAAATGCTGCAAACGATTGTACAGTGGTTTATTATTCCTTCGCTTCAATAATGATTTTAGAAGATTATCCAATAGTGATTGGTAACTATAGGGGAAAACTCTGTAGCAACTATTGTAATTTTACTCAACAAAGACGAAGAAAAAAAATCAAGTGAGCTCGCCTTCTTTCGAATTACGTCAAGACTTGAAAGTAACAGTTTGAAAATCATTGGAGCTAAAAGATAATTTGCAGCTTTTAGGATCGTTGTATTTTTTGCATCTCAGTGAAATTCATATTGTGATGGAGTCACGAGATGACTTTTCAAACTCTCACAGCAGGAACGTTCAGGTTACAGAAAGCTGGCTTGAGAACTATTTCAGTAGCTCAAGTTTAAGATGATTCAACCGCTCTCGCCGATCTCGAATTGAATGAACCGTGAATATCTACGGTTTAGTATTCCTTGAACAGAAGTTTACAACACAGTAAAACGTCAAGTTTATTCTGTAGATTTCATTCGTTTAGGGGTACTTTATCCGGAATACGATCGAAAGAGGAAGGACCGATGCACAATGCACGCGAAAGCGACGATGGAATCGTTGCACTTCCCGAAGGTTTTCAGAAACATTGTCCAGGCAGTATAAATTGTGATTGGATACCAGATAGAATGTGAAAGGACCACATACGTTTCACACATGTTTGTTATCTAATGCACCATTTCACCGGATATATTTTTTATGCAGTTTGGCGTCTAAGTACTTGTTACTTAATCAATGTAGCCATCGTCATTTCATTCTTAACGATGTTACTCTTTTCAATAAGGACTTGGTACTCGCCTTTGAAGGATTTGTGGCCGAAGGAGACCTTTCATTCAAAGGAACATTACGAATTTAAGGAGGACGAAGTGAATAGATCGCACGTTACTTCGAGTAAAAAGAGGCGAGAAGGCTAATACCAATAATGAAAAACGGAGCAAATGATTGTACAGTGGTTAATTATTCCACCGCTTCAATAATGATTTAAGAAGACAATCCATTTTTTTGTGATTGTAATTATTCCGAACGCTTGTGAACGTTCCCACTGAAAAACATATTGATATCTATAGGGGAAAACTCCGTAGCAACTAGTGTAATTTTAATCATTTTTATTTTTCTTGATTTCCTCATCTAAAGCTAATTTGTTGTCTAACGTTTTAGTTGAAGAGAGTGTTTGATGACCATCCAATGAGTATAGAACGATTTTTATAGCTCCAAGAACTCCCGAGTTATACCCTCAGGTAAAATTTCTGAAAATCTCCCAAATTCAACAAGAAAGCAGCGATAACTCGAGAACCAATAAAGCTATCGACCCCAGGATGGCCTCATTCGATTCAGCGTCCAAAAATCTATATGATTTGATACCAAATACACATTTTTCTGAAAAACCTTGGCAAATAGGAATTTTCTCCCCCTCAAAACCCCCCAAAAATACCCTTAAAATTGAGCTAGCGATGTGATTCAACAATTGGGCCGTCGTAGGACTGAGATTGTTTTTTTCTGAAAATTTCAAGAATGTTACAATTATAATAATGATAGACCAACATCGATAAATGAATACACCTGAAGGACAAAATAGGCAACTAGTTTGTGTCAAATTACGCGTTCAATTTCAACTCGGCTTGTCCATCACGCGTTACTTTCAAAATAACGTGACAGAGAGAGTCCTTGCTGTAGCTACTAACTCTTCATCGTGTCTAAGTATACGCGTGAATAATCGACCACCCTCCTCGGATGTCACAGAGGCCATGGTGAACTAGGTGGGCGCTTCATCATAATAATAACGACCGCCATCTTTCTTAGTTGAACGTACATGTGTTTTATATAGCCACCTAACTTTAATGAGAAAATTCATAACATCTTTTTTGTCATCTTGAAGGACGTACACCTCTGCTTCTGCTGTTTCTCGCCTGAGAGGAAGCATCGTACCGTACGTTGGCGCAGCTTAGCAATAAATTAATAAGTGCCTCGTTTTGAACTGGCTGCTTCGCATAAATACTGCCTGCCCAATTTCGCTGCGTCGCTAATTTATGTGCGCGTAATTATTTTTCACTGAGTGCTTTTCCTTCGAATTAGTACTATCTTTTGAGCGTGCGAATATTATTTCTAAAAACGATAACACTGGTAGAGCAGTTTTCGCACATGAGCGACGAACTGCGACCTCTCGACTAACTCTCAACGCTGAGTTGACGTCAGACCAATAATAATAATTATATCAGCTGCTCAGTTGAGTGCTCATACTTAGAAAAAAAAAAAAAAAAACCAACGCTGCAAATGGTTGTACAGTGGTTTATTATTCCTTCGCTTCATTAATGATTTAAGAAGACTATCCATTTTTTATAAATTATTTATAATTTTATATTTTTTGCCTAACGGTACAGCTATAGAGAGTGTTTGACGACCATTCCAATGAGTATAGAACGATTTTTATAGCTCCAAGAACTCTCGAGTTATACCCCTCATGTTAAATTTCTGAAAATCTCCCGAATCCGACACAAAAGCTGCGATAACTCGAAAACCAATAAAGAACCTCGAAACGTAAAACATCAAATTTTGAGGGGGGTAGAAGTTTCTTTTTCTTGGGCGATTACAATGGTTTATTATTGAATAATAAACCAAAAAGCAGCGATTTTATCAAGATAGCTTGAATGAACAATTTTCGGCTGCAAAATCTTGAGAACCGTCGAGGGGATTTAATTCGTAATGGCTTCAGTCGAATCAGTGTTTGAAAATCGACTGGAATACTAAAAAATATTAGCTGAAATTTGGAGAAGGCTAGCTTGAGATTTCCTTTCCACCTTTGAAACATTTCGAATTAACTAGTATCATTCTAGAGCTATACAAAACGTTCTATCCTCGTCGGAATCGTCGTCAAACAAAGCTCAGCTGTACCGCTGAAGAATCATTCAACTTTGAATTAGAAAATTGAGAAAAATATAAAATATTTAAAATTACTGTACTTGCTAACGAGTTTTCTCTTATTGTTACCAGTCTGTTTTTAGGTGAAAACGTCGACAATTGTTCGTAACAGTTACAATCACAAATGTATGGTCGTCTTGTTTCGTTTCCAAGACGCTCAACGTATTTCCGCCCCTGCTGAACAATAACCACCACCGGTAACCGTCACTACAAATATGATACGGTTTCAAGGCTGTTTTGGCGGTTTTATAAGGACTTTATACCGGTTGGCAGAAAATCGAAAGGGGCTCATAGTCTAAATGAACGAAGGAAAACCTTGCGGACGCGGCAAGGTATAAGGCAACTCGCATGGCATCTATTTCTGTGTATGTGAGAACTGTACGCCACTTACGGACTCGCATGTATCGTCGTGTACCGAGTGTGTATCGGCATCGTTGGCCTCGCATGAGCCAGCTCAGTAGCCAACAAGGGATAAGAAAAAGCAGCATCCGAGATCCGGGGTAGGTGGAAAACTACATTGTTGTTGATTGCCAGGGGTTTCAAAACATGAGTCGCCTCTCTTCCTTCCCTAGCTCAACACAACTGGCCCGCATCCCTTCTACCGTATCCTACGACTTTTCGTACCTTCCGTGTTTCTTCTCAACGTTTCAGATCTGCGTTCGGTCCTCCTCTTTACAGACGCCGGCTATCTCTAGGATAGGATTGCTTTGCGTCGGTTGCCTTGGACTTGGACATCCTTCCGAAATTACGTGTCTGATCCTTAAGGAGATAGGGGTAAAACCCTCCTGGCCCCTTTCCGTCGCTTCCATCTTCTCTTGAACCGTTCGCTCTCGTTCGTTCTCTGTTACGCAGCTTCGGTCAGGCTCAGCCTATCCTTTGGCATCGTTTTCCTCTCCAGTACCACTTTGACAACATCGCCCCACCGTCCAGCATCTCTTCTTAGGTTTCTTCCCATCTCTTACCTCTCTCACCCCCGCTCTCTCACTCTCTCTTCCATTCTTGCAAACTCGCTCTAACAATTCTCTCTTTTTCTACTGATTTACCCTTCTTCTTCTTCTTCTTTTATCAACCAACCCTTTACCCGTTTTACGTTTTCCTTATATAATTCGTATGCGTTTCCAGGTTATTGGCGGCTTCTTCAACCTTCGTCTTCGAAGGCGCGTTCGAACGGAGTCAGCGAAACGTTTCATGGAACACCGTTTCCGATTCACTTAGCTAGAAAGTATCAGTCATTATTTATTATTTTTTATTTTTTCAAATACCCGAAGTAAAAATTTTATTACAGCAATTCACAACCGAGTGTACATCCGTAAATCAAAATCGACACGTTCATTGTGGATGTTGTACGTTAAATACTGTTTTGTATGAAGGTTACACTTGCTGTGACCAACTAACGGTTCTAAATAGCAATAAACGATTAACAAAATGATATCAAAAACAAAACAAGCGAGCAGTTTTTCTAGAAGTTATCAGCTTGCGAAGTCAAAACTTGCCGCGATGGTCTCATTCGATTCAGCGTCCAAAAATCTAGAGAAATTGATACCAAATACACATTTTTTTTTAAAAAACGTTGGGAAATATGAATTGTATCCCCCTTAAAACCTCAAAAATACCCTTAAAATTGAGCTAGCAATATGATTCAAGAATTGGGCCGGTGTAAGGCCAAGATTGATTTTTGACATAATTTTTTTTAATTGGATGTTCGGGTTCCACATGCCTTGAAACATAATAATACGTATGCTTTTATAAGCGTATAAAATATAAGATGTTGTTAGTAACTGTCCTATAATAATATAAGGTTCTTCTTCTGGTCAAGCCCCGATTCATGTTAATAGGATAAAATTAGTAAAAAATATTCAGAATATTTTAGAGGATAAAAATTTGTTCTTCGGCTATCACAAATTTCATTTCCAGAAATTTCGTGGGAAACCTTAATTTGCCGGATGAGCAGCCGAATCCGTCGCAAAATTTCCCTGCATTCGCCTCGCGTAAACTATAAATATTTAAACATCGCGTTGCGAAAATCTAACCATATGCTGGTACGGATATTTTTTCAGACTTCGGGGTTCTGATTTCACCACCATTAGACTTAAAAACGATCGTAATCCAACCACGTATATTTTTTGTAAGAGTATGATTGTGTCCATGGTAGCTATTAAGATCGGCAGTCGACAACAGAAAAATATGATTTTTCAAAAGATCGCCCCTTATTTCTCCATTTATCGGGGACTCCCGCGTTGGGTTCATTTTTGGAAAAACGCGTGTGAGCCGGTGGGAAGTTGTGCGGACAAGGAAAGGAACAGCCCGCGGTTATTATCGCGGCTCACAATCAATGGAATTAGTAAACCATCGGCCATCAATTGCTGTTGAATCTCACATTAATTGATTCCATTAAGGAGGTAATGTGTACTGAATAAACAATGCGGCAAAGCGGATCATTAACATTAGAGCTGCTCTGAAGGCAATAGATGCTCGATCCAAGTGCGATGAATTTCAGCCGGCAACGCCGAATGGAAATTAATTACAAGATTGCTTATCATGCTCATTCAGGGGTCTTATTGCGGTTGAGTAAGTATCAGGATTGAGTTTTTGTCGACTACAAATAGTTTCCAAGATATGTGAAACTGAGAAGTTTTACTAACTTACGAATCGTTCATAACTTCAAAACGGGACGTTAATTTAAATAAATAAATACAATTTAAAAAAAACTGATTTCAAAAAGTATCGCAACTTTGAAATTCGTTCACCTGTACTCTGAGAAATCCTTATTCTTCGATAGGGTATCGCTCCTCCTGTGCTCATACGTCATTTACTGACCACTAATTATTAGAATTGCATGCTAAAAGCAGAGATTATAGCAGTAGCTGAGTGAGTGGTTATCGGACCATTTTCACTCCTCATGGAAAATTCCAACTGTGATTTTCTTCCTGTTGAGATTTCTCGCTGCCTGTACGATAAATATTCGTACTTGATCGTGTCCAGTACTGGTATAAAAATTCTCCTAGGATCTTCCCTGGAAATCCTAGTATCTCAAGTTGCTTCATTACAATGGGGAAGACGCCTATTTTATATTTTTGTTCCCAGTGGCCTGAATTTTTCTGCTATTTGGTGTCAGCCGAAGAGGGAATGACCAATTTTTCATGGAAATTGTGAGTTTCCGCGGAGAAAATCGCTAATGAAAACCGACGATTTTGAACGAAAATGAATACCTTGTTATTACGTCATAACTTGTCCGTTGAACGTGAATATCGATACTAGCGCTTGTATCTTCGGAAGAATAAACTAACATTGGGAGCAATGATTTGAGGTTGCTGAGAGATTACCAAACCCTCACCAGCAATTGATTTGCTTTACGAGGCATTTCGGGCGGTACTAACTCGACGATTAAAAAAACATAACAAGTAGCAGTGAAGTTAGCGTCACTTACTCGATTTAGCATGACTCCAGTCTTGTTGTTGTTGTTGTCTGTCTATCAGCCGACTGGAGAGCGCTCTAGGGAGTTACTTCAATCGGTTGGAGTTACATCTCCGGGTTTATTCAAACCGCTGATTTTCCTTAGCGATTTTCTCCGCGGAAACTCACAATGTTCATGAAAAATTGGTCATTCCGCCTTCGCCAAATAGCGGAATTCAGGCCATTAGGAACGAAAATAAAAAATAGGCGTCTTTCCCATTGGCTTCCACGCGTATACCGACCGATCTGAGACTCATATTAACCAAGATAAAACGCTTTCGACTTGAGTGATTCTGAATCAATATTTTTCAAAAGCGCATTCTAACGAATGGGCTCGGGAGTAAAGAAATTTCATTTATCACGTTTCAATAGAGTTTCAGAGCAGTTCATAAATATCGACTGCTCTTTCACCGAATGAAAGTGGATAACGCCGCTCGAACGTCTTTCACTCTCCAGTCGTTCTAGTTACTTTAAAATTATAGCTATTCATCAATGATACTAAGGCGAACAATTTTTACTTCCACGTTTCTTTATCGTGTCTGACGGCGTTTAAATGGAAAGAACTGCCAGCGAATAAGTCGCCTTCTCCTCGCACCGCACTTTTCATCAAGAATATTGACATGAAATTTGTATCAGGTGTTAATTTCGAATGCTTCGATGATGCTAGGAATTATTCCTCTTTCATTAAAATTGATTCGGATTCGATTCAACGTACGTTTCCTACACTTGTATCTGTTTATTTTTCAGTTTTACTCCGAACCGAATTACAAGCCGAATTCCTCGAAATGCCAATCAAGATGTGGACTTTCTCGATCTCCCTTTCCACACTTGAATCTGTCTTAAATTCTATCATTCTTTCGCCTGTCTAAATTGCTTCAATATAATTAACCGTTTCCACTGAATTCTTCATTTTTCGGTGTACTATTCAATAATAGGGTTTATTATCAATAATAAACCATTGGAATCGCCCAAGACAAACAATTTTCTAAATCCCCTCAAAATTTGATGTTTTACGTTTCAAGGCATGTAGAATCCGAATATCCAATAAGAAAAATTCTGTCTGTCCGCCGTACGCCATAAACCCTCCCGGCCAATCTGCAATAGCTGAATTTTTGAAATCATAAACCAATCTCGGTCTCACAATGGCCCAATTCTTGAACCACATTGGTAGCTCAATTTTAAGGGTATTTTTGGGGGTTTTGAGGGGGGGGAAAATTCATAGGTTCCAAGGTTTTTCAGAAAAAGGTGTATTTGGTATCAATTTCTATAGATGTTTGGACGCTGAATCGAATGAGACCAACGCGGGGTCGACAGCTGTATTGGTTCTCGAGTTATCACAGCTTTTGTGTTGAATTTGGGAGCTTTTCAGAAATTTGGCATGAGGGTATAATACGAGAGTTCTTGGAGCTATAAAAATCGTTCTATACTCATCGGAATGGTCGACAAACACTCTCTTCAACTATAACGTAGGGCAAAGAATTCAGAATTTAATTTGGAGATTAAGAAAAATAAAAATGATTAAAATTACAATAGTTGCGGACGGAGTTTTCCTCATAGTTATCAATCTGTTGTTCGGTGGGAAAGTTCACAAATGTTCGGAATAATATTTGCTACCACAAATGGATGGTCCTCGTAAATAATTACTGAAGCGAAGGAATAATAAACCACTGTACAATCATTTGCGTTTTCTTCCTGTTTTTGTTTCGCATAAAGCATTTCGTCGAAGGTGTTCTCATATTATTTAATGTAAATAGGTATCTATAGTAAATTGGACTCGTACCGTATTATGATTAAATAAATATATAAACAATAGGGCAGGCTACCGTAACTTTAAGGTAGAAACTATGGGCGATTGCTCAGACGAAATCACGTCCTTAGAAAAGCACTTTGACGAGCTCGGACGAACACAAATAGCAGTTTCATGAGCTTGGGCATTTACGTAACTGTTGATCAGGACTTGACTGAGCACAACGGTTTTTCAAAGTGTTATTCATCGACCCGACTCAGTAATAGTCTGCTAACTTTCCAGCTCCTGTGCGACGATCAGATGCTGTAGCTATCAGATTTCTACCAAACGTCGATGACGGTATTTCATCATCCGCCAGTGATTCGGTGAAATGTACGTCCGAACTTCTCATTCTGCCAAAGTTGCGATTCGCATCGCCATAGCGAAATGCGGCGTTCTCCGAAAGAAAACTGTTTACCTCGGGTTCAGAAGTTATAGGTTTAAGCTAATAGCTTCAAGCAATGTTGTATCGTCTGCGCAGGCTTCGGAACCGATCGCTGCTACAGGATTAGGTAATTTAGGACAACAGTAAGGGTTTGTACGGTTTCCAAGCAGAGAAAGGGTGAACGATAGAGAAGCATAGGTGAATTTAGATTTGGTTCATGATTTTATGGGAAAGATAATATAGGCCTTAAAACTATTTTCTTGAAATGTTCAACCCCCGTATGTTCAAAAAAATCCCCGGATCACTCGAAAACAAAATCTCGAAAAAAAAGGTTCGTTTCAAAACAAAACTTTGAACATTCTAGTTGTTACATTATCAACAAAAACTTAAAATTAACTTTATTCGTGAAGGAAAAGGCTAGCGGCTGAACTTTACCGGTATTTGGATAAAATCCAAATTGAGATTCCCAATAATAAATTTTGAAGAAGAATACTATTTTCTTTTCTACAAATACGGTATAGTTGGCAATTTTGGTTAGTTCTAGTGTGTTCGGTGTAAGTGCGTCTCCAACCACTACACAAGTTCTCTTAGAGGGGCTGTAGCATTTAATGTGTTTTCAAAGTGTTAGCCTTTTTATTGATCAATAAATGCAATTTATTTTATATATTAAAAAAAAAAAAAAATTTAAGAATCGGGAGATTTTTAGTTCACCGCTTCTTTTTGCAACGTCATCATGTTTATTTAATCTATTCCCGTAGATTCTAACCCAATAGATTTCTGGGCTCTCAATTTTATGGATATTTGGGGAGGGGCGTTGAGGGGGAGAGAATTCGTATTTTCCAAAAAAAGAAATGTATCTTTTCAGAAAAAAGGTGTATTCGGTATCAATTTCTACAGATTTATTGACGCTGAATCGAATGAGACCATCGTGGGGTCGATAGCTTGATTGGTTTTCTAGTTATCGCAGCTTTTAATTTGAAAATAGAGAAAAATAAAAATAATGAAAATTGCTATAGTTGCTACGGGGTTTCCCCTCATAGTAACCAGTTTCTTGTTCGGACAAGTTATTATCACAAATGGATAGTCTTCCTGAATCATTATTGGAGCGTAGGATAAACCACCGAAGAATTGTTTTTTATTGGTTCCACATCCCATGAAAACTGAAACATCAAAAATATTGAGGGGGGTTGGAAATTACAATGGTTTACTATTTAATAATAAACCAAAACGGGCGGTCCTTCGGTTCTCCATATTAAAACAGCGGTTATTTACCAGACCAAGAAAAAAGTGCTCTAGCTTTTCACTAGCATAAGAAAACAGATCGCTACGAGAAACGCTTTATAAAATGTACATTATTATACTCTTGATGCTTCTATCAGACTGTCGCACCGACTTCTCGTAAGCTTCTCTTCGCTTTGCAGTATTATACTGCCCTCTTTGTCGCTAACATTGTTCTCGAAGGCGTAGCGAGAGCAGACGATGAAGACCATGGATAGAAGAAGACATTGCGATAGGGGTTGGCAAGACAAGAGAACGTGAGCTTGAAGAGGTCTTCCCGATAGGAGACACCTCACGCACACGTCCTCGATTTTGTAGCAACCCCCGGCATGAAAATACGTCCTCGCGTAAATACATACGTACATACGTGATAGCTAAGGAGCACTACGGTCGCCGAGTCGCCTCCACGTCAAAAGCAGGGCTACCACCGCCTTTGCCAGCGGCATGAGCGGGTTCGCGTTTTCCTGATAAATTACAACCACGTGCCCTTGAGGCTGGCTCGCCTTGCGCTCGTATCCGAGTGTGTGTCGTGGTGTGCGTAGTAAGGTAGCGCGACGCTACGATGACGCTTCGAGAACGAGTTTGACGGATCGGCTCTTTATCGTCTTCTTCTTCCCCTCGGAAAATCGTATTTTCATTCGAAACGACGTCTTGAAATTCGAGGAAAATACATTTCGGCGTCTGAATCGCTATTTGAGTGATTTCGATGTAACGCGATCGAAGGATAAAATTATTTCAATTATGAAACGCTAGCCAACTTGCAGAATATTCAATACATTACAATAATTAGAGAATGGGTTTCAATTTCGAATTCATTTCACGAGTAACTTGAAATGAAAATAGGCTTGGGAAGGAATTTATTTAAATTGATATAGTGCGAGAAAAAAAGCAAATCATTACCTATACAAACCAGTGGTGTGCATAGATCACACAGTACTTCCATGTTTGAGTCGGTAACAGTTATAACCATGGTATAGTATGGTATGCGTCTTTCACTCGCCATTACAATGTTAAATACCCCCTCTAGCGTCAAATATATTGATTTTTGTAGCCTGTAAAAAGCTCAACAGCGATAAACGGCGTAAGGCGGAAGTACGGTGTGTGATCAAAACGAGGATTTTGAACATGGTTGAAGTTGGTCATATTTAAAGCAAAGAGGCGCGAAAGTTACAAAAGCGCTAGAATAAAATAACTGAAAATGCGTTTTACGAGGAAGTAATGCAGCTGCATGTGACCCCGATAATAAAAATCAAGCAATATTCAACTGTCGTAAAGAAAAATTTAAAGTCTAAAGTATATTCACTCTTGCAGCCTACGAAAATCTCTAAAGCAAAAAAACGGCATAAGGCGGAAGTACTGTGTGTTATCCAACTATACAAAACAAGTTTTGTGAACTTGGTCAAAGTTGGTCGTATATAGAGCAAAGAGACCCAAAAGTACTATAAGGCTTGAATAAAATAACTGAAAATGCGTTTTACGAGGAAGTACTGCATGTGACCCGGAAATTAAAACTCAAGCAATATGCAGCTTTCATATACAAAAATTTAAAGTCTCCCAGCCTTCATATATATTCACTCTTCCGGTCTATAAAAATCTCTTAAGCAAAAGAACGGCATGCGGCGGAAGTACTGTGTGTTATCCAAACTATACAAAACAAGTTCTGTGAACGTGGTCAGAGCTGGTCAAATATAGAGCAAACAGCCCCAAAAAGTCCAATAACAGAAAATGCGTTTTACCAGGAAGTACTGCATGTGACGCTGATAATAAAAATCAAGCAATATATTCAGCTGTCATGTAGAAAAATTTAAAGTCTAAAGTATATTCACTCTTGCGGTTTATACTTACTCTCAAAAGTTAATAAACGGCATGAAGCGGAAGTACTGTGTGTTACCCAAACCATGCAAAACAAGTTTTGTGAACGAGGTCAAAGTTGGTCATATTTAAAGCAAAGAGACCCAAAAAGTACAATAACGCTCAATAAAATAACTGAAAATCGTTTTACGAGGAAATACTGCATGTGACCCTGATAATAAAAATCAAGCGATATTCGGCTATCATATAAAAAACTTGAGGTCTAAAGTATTCGCTCTTTCGGTTTATATTAGTCCCAAAAGCCGAAAAATGTCATGAAGAGGAAGTACTGTGTGTTACCCAAACTATACAAAACAAGTTTTGTGAACGAGTTCAAAGTTGGTAATATTTATAGCAAAGAGACCCTAAAAGTACAATAAGGCTTAATAAAATAACTGAAAATTCGTTTTACGAGGAGGTACTGCAGGTGACCCCGATAATAAAAAAAAAAACTTTTTAAAAAAAAATAAAACCGACTTCAAAAAGTTTGTCTATAAAATACACTCTGAAAAGGAAAAAATAACAAAAATGTCCCAACTTCGCAGCAACTCATTCGCCAACTACACATTTTAAGGACTACTTTACTACTCGTATTCTGCCGTCCAAAGTAGAAAAGCAGTAATTCCAAAAAACTAGTTTTGAGAAAATTGAGGTTTTGCGTTTTGTGCCATAAAAACCTCAATACGGATCGAAAATCAGTTTTCTTGGTCGAAATAGCTATACCTACCACTTCTTTATTTTATTTTTTATAGGTCACATGCAAAAAAAGATAAAAATACTATTTTTAATTCACCAAACTGTTTTTTACCTTTGTATTCATTCTGAATCGCCATGCCTATTGCAACAGTATCGGGGTAAAACTGTTTTTCACCCTTGCATTATTGGCAAACTGTCTTTCTCCGTTGTGCTACCGCACATTTTCCTACTGCAGTAAGTTGCTTACTGTTTTTTTCTTCATTGTATGCTATAGTTACTGTTGTTCACCTTTGTGAGGATCAAAATAATGACATACCACGGCAAGGAAAAAAACTATTTTCCATACTAATTGTATATGTACTAGGTAGGTTCTATGTAACCTTATTGATTAATCTCCTCTTTTTGAAGTCGGTTAATAATAATAAAATGCAGTTTTTCTTTATTTCATCAGCTAGTGCCAAACATGGGTGCACGCAACCTTCCCGATTTAACTGAAAACAATAAATTTAGAAGCGATTCGTAAATGACAGAAACTTCTTCTTCTCTTTTTTTAGATAGTTTCTTTTCTGTAATTTTTAGCTGAAATTATTTTTATTTTAGAGAGGTATTTGAACAATTGTCTTAATTCAGAACTCTTCTCCCTAACACGGACCGCGTGGTCCACATAGGGGAATATTTTCCTAGGAGTTTAATTTTCGTTTTTAGTTTGTTTAAATTAGTATTTACTGATAGAAAGAAAGAATTTAAAAAAAGTTTATTGTAAAAAAACTGAATTGCAAAAAAGTAGGTAGGTAGGTAGGTAATATGTTTATATCAGTACGTAAACATACAAACTCATATTTTTAGGGTAACTGATTGTTCAGTCTTACGTTGCACAAGATCAAAATTTTCAATAAAAAAAGTAAGAATTGAACAAAATTTGTTACATTTAATGTAACATTAGTCGGTAGAAAAAATAGCAACAAAGGTAACGAAGTAGTTCTCGAGTAAATTACTTCTATTACAAACAAATATAGGAGTACCTATCTACTTGAAAACTACTTCGTTAATTCTAATATTGACATTTTTCTTACTGTCAGATAGATCCTAAGAAATTTCTTTGGGTAACGAAGTAGGTAACACGACAAGTCTCTTCAGGCACAAGCCCAATCAAGTTAAATGAAACTACTGAAAAGATCTCGAAACTTCCAACACGACTATTTCTATGTACTTACACAGTTTTTTTTTTATGTTGGTCGAGTTGACGATCTGAACAAGGTTTGACATTAAAGCCATGTTTTTATTTTGAGCGCTGCAAATGTCGAGCCACAAAATTATATTTATGGGATCTCTGTGGTGAGAAAAAAACGGCAACAAAACGCTAAATAAGCCCTTTTTGTCTCTGCCAAATATACCTGCTCGCAAAATCACAGCTATTGGTTCGTTATTTGATGAGCTAGAATAATTAAGCTAGAAAAACGATAAAAACTGCGCGACAGTGCATTCCAAAATGTGCTTGTGGTGCAACGGATGAAAGCAGTTTAAGGGCCGCGAAGATGAAAATGCTGATCAAAACAACGGTAAAAGACAGCGCTTGAAGCGCTGCTTTTCAAAGGTGCGCCTTTTCGCATTGGATTACAACAGAAAAACGCAGTACTGTTACAGGTTTCGTCCGAATGTCATGCCCTGTGCAACGGAAAGACACAGCTTGTCCCGGTTTACTGCTTTTTTACATTGCACAATGCGAAACTGCCTTTTGTCCTTGTATGACCCACCATTATTGAAAAGCAGCATAACTATTTTCTTCATTTACACCATTTTATTTTCATAAAAAGCTCGTTTTCGCGATTGCAAATGATAGAGATTGAGCTAACGAATCCAACGACACCAAAAAGTCAAAATGCGAAAAAATTGAGTTACTGCTTTTCTACTTAGGACGGCAGTATTGACCTGACCACTTCCTGATTGATTGGATCACCTTCCCTAATAATATAAAAATTACTATTTCTCATTTCCCAAATGATTAAAAGATTTTCCTTTCACCTCTGAATTGCCTCCAGATTGATCATCTTTTGGAGTCGGCGCCTCTCTTACATTGTATTGGAGAAGCCTATAGATTCCGAATTACCAGTAGTATGAATATGAATATCATGAGTTTTCACGATTCTTGAACAGAGCAAATCAGCATTTATGAGAACTGATCATTAACAATATCGATTTGAAGGTGACTATTCACGCCTTTTCCTAAAAACCATTTCAGTTTTCTCTAAGAATCTTTACGTCCAGACCCAGACTTATTACCTGGCACCTACTAATTTATCGTAAATTCATATTTATTTGTAACCATCGGTTATTTTGCCAGAGAGGCGCCGACTCCAAAAGATGATCAATCTGGAGGCAATTCAGAGGTGAAAGGAAAATCTTTTAATCATTTGGGAAATGAGAAATAGTAATTTTTATATTATTAGGGAAGGTGATCCAATCAATCAGGAAGTGGTCAGGTCAATACGAGTAGTAAAGTAGTCCTTAAAATGTGTAGTTGGCGAATGAGTTGCTGCGAAGTTGGGACATTTTTGTTATTTTTTCCTTTTCAGAGTGTATTTTATAGACAAACTTTTTGAAGTCGGTTTATTTTTTTTTAAAAAGTTTTTTTTTATTTTTCTCTTTTTAGTGACTTACAATTATGGACAGCTCTCTTTACAGAATTTTCCCAAGCTTTCATTATTGTGTTCTTGTCACTTACTACTAACCGTCTAAACTCAATTCATAAGTCCGTTGAACGATGAAGTTCTAAAGTATAATGATTACCTAACTATTTTCAATGTTATCATGTTGATTGAGAGTGAGTTTGAACGTTTGGAATAATCCATCCACTGATTTGGGTCTCTTGGTCAACATACCGGATACTTTGATCCCATTGATACACCTACCAAAACTCAAATAATTGTCTACACCATTACTGGTTACTGAATTGCACCAATTCACTCGTTCTTTATTTCTCTAACGATAATAGAGTGATAATTTTCTCAAGCGTACCCGCAATCGCACTGAATGAGAGAATCCGAACAAAATTTCAGAAATTCGCCGAACGTTTGTGCATTAACATGGAGTTATTTGGCCTTCAAAACCATGTTATTTATTGAAAATTTAACGCTGAATTCAAATCTTCTAACGAGAATGCCATGACTAACGTAGTTTTTTTTCTACAAGCATAAATAGTCCAAAAAACGTGATTTTGAACAAATTTTTTAGAAATACGGCCTAAAAAGTATCTACTTTTAGTCCAATCAATACCAAATTTAAATCACGTAAACTAGACTTAAATTTGAACAATTTAAGTTTAAAAACTATGGAAAAACAGTTTTAGTTTGTATGTTATGAGGTCTCAAACACAGGTCCATTAAAACATCGATTGCTCCCTTATTATGCCACCTAAACTTGATTTTTTACCATCGTTAGAAAGCTCTAGCTAAGTGCTTCCAAGTGCAATAGTGTTCATATTTTTTTTCTCGACGTGGTTGGGAACGGTGCTCGAAAAACCTCAAAAAAGTGAAAATTGGCATCACTTTTTTTGTTACACTTTCTTCTCTACACGCTATATTAGAATGCCGAACAAAAAATTGAAGCTAGGCCCTTGTAGGCAGATAAATTATGAACAAAATGACACCAAAAACAAAACAATCGAGCTAGTATTCTAGAAGTTATAAGCTTGCAAAGTCAAAACTTCCTTTTTTCGCGAAAATCACGTTTTCCGGCGTTTCTCCGCGTCTGGAGACGTAACTACTGAATGGACTCAATTGAAAAAATTATGGGACCTACCTGGATAGTAACCCTTTCAAACAAAAAAAAAAGTAACCCGATCGGACGTACAGGAGCTGAACGCCGGTGGACAACACATACCGAAAAAAAAAAAAAAAAAAAAAAAAAAAAAAAAAAAAAAAAAAAAAAAAAAAAATCCCGCTAGACGACCATAGTAACCTCCTCCTTGTTTGAAGTCGGTTAAAAATCAAGCAATATTCAGCTGTCATATAGAAAATTTAAAGTATAATGTATGTTCACTTTTGCGGTCTATTAAAATCTCAAAAGTTAAAAAATGGCATATTGCGGAAGTACTGTGTGTTATCCAAACTATGCAAAACAAGTTTTGTGAACGAGGTCAAAGTTGGTCACATTTAAAGCAAAGAGACCCAATAAATACAAATAAAGTAACTGAAAATGGGTTTTACGAGGAGGTACTGCATGTGACCCCAATAACAAAAATCAAGCGGTATTCAACTGTCATATAGAAAAATTTTAAGTCCTCCAGCGTTCAAATATATTCATTTTTGTGGTCTATAAAAATCAAAATGTAGCAAATGTGCAAATAACGCGGAAGTACTGCATGTGACCCATTTGATAAAAATCAGGCATCATTCTATCGCCGACCCCATCATTTTAAGACCTTGAACGTTCAAATACATTGAGTTTTGCGGCCTGTAAAAATCAAAATACAAAACATGCACTAGTGAAATCGTGAAAAACGCTCATAACGTGGAGGCATTGTATGTGACCCACTATACAAAAAATCTAGCGTTTTCTGCTTGCCATAACCGACATTTCAAGCCCTCAAACGTAGAAAAATATTGACTCTCATAGCCTGTAAAAATCGAAACAGAAAAAACTTTGAACGCTTATATCTCGGAAGTACTGTGTGTAATTCAAAATCCGGAAAAACCTAATTTTGCATAATCACTGGGAAAACATTCCCTCAAAATTTCATAGGGTTTCATCCATTTTTCAGGGAGATATGGCGATTTATGTCAGTTTGTGACCACAGACAGACGGACACACAGACACACAGACACACAGACACACAGACACACAGACACACAGACACACAGACACACAGACACACAGACACACAGACACACAGACACACAGACACACAGACACTTGTTCAGAAAGTGTTTCTGAGTATACTACTATGAAAATTTCTTCCATCAGGACCTCGGTTCCGAATTCGACTTTTCGGACGATCTCAATACTTCCATTTACTACGTAAACATGGAAGTAAAAATATAAAAGGATTCGCTGCGGTGATGATGTTCTGGATTATGCAACCGATTTTGTTCATTTGGGTATTACTTTTTTCGAAATTTCCGAACGATTTCCGCGTACCTAGTGCCAAATCAGCAAGTGTTTCTCTTATGGATAGCGATATGAAGGGAAGGATATCGTCTTAGAACTCTAAATATACGCTGATTCAATCTCCCTTCCATTCTGCGCTGTTGCACTCGGTCGAAGTCTGCTGGTTGTGGTACGATATGAACAGGAACCTAAGCAAGTTTTTAAAAATCACGTTCAGCCTTCCCCGAAACACGTTAAAAAAAATAATAGTTTGGCGATAAAATCTTCCTCTCGAAATGGGAACGTTGGCCTATAAGGTTTCAGTGAAAAGGTGATCACATCCTGGGCGAAGTCTAGCGGACAAATCTAGGTATCCAAGAATTTGCTATAAATAAATATATCCATAAATAAATCCAGTAAGTTAGCAAATGGGCTTGGTACGGATAATCTTCTTGAATCATTATTGAAGGGAAGGAATAATAAACCACTGTACAATCATTTGGTTTGCAGGTTTTTTTTTACCATTTTTATTTTTCTCAATTTCCAAATTAAAATCTGAATTTTTCATCTTACGTTATAGTTGAAGAGAGTGTTCGACGAGCATTCCAACGAGTATAGAACGATTTTAATAGCTCCAAGAAATCTAAAGTTATACCCTCACGCCAAATTTCCGAAAATCTCCCAAATTCTACACAAAAGCAGCGATAACTCGAGAACCAATAAAGCTATCGACCCCGCGATAGTCTCATTCGATTCAGCGTCGAAAAATCTATAGAAAATACACATTTTTCTGAAAAACCATGGAAAATATTAATTTTCTCCCCCTCAATGCCCTCCAAAAATACCCTTAAAATTGAGCTAGCAATGTGGTTCAAGAATTGGGCCGTCGTAAGGACTGAGATTGATTTTTTATGGAAATTTCCAGAATTTAGCTATTATAGGTTGGCCGGAAAAGTGTTGACGGCGTACGGCGGACAGACAGAATTTTTTTTATGGGATATTCGGATTCTACATGCCTTGAGACGTAAAACATCAAATTTTGAGGGGAGTTAGAAAATGTGTTTTCTTGGGCGATTACAATGGTTTATTATTGCATAATAATCCAAAAGCAACTGGCAACGGTTTAGATATTTATCTTCATCGGTCTACAATAAATGAAGACCACGACGCAATTTCGTGACGGTTGAACGGTTCGCATTCTCCCTTCCCGAACGGATATAGTTGCAACTCAGTTTTCAACGCCCTGCGCGATTTTCATTGAACGATCTATCAGTTATCTTCGCCTCTTGTTCATGTAAGCGTTGATTCTGTTAAGAGTAACCCTAATCAGCTGCATCTGGGTTGCTCCTGGGAAACGATGGAAGGAGGACAACAGGCGCGCGAATACACGCAGACTATGATTAATAGGATGAGAGAGGAACAAACGGAATTAGACGGAGGGCATAGGAACAACCGAAGGATTGGATGAACGAATGAGCGAGAGGGATAATATGGAAGTAAGCGCGAGGAGCGATTGAGGACTAAGGGCGGAGAAGGCGAAGGCAGAGCTTGCCAACAAATCATCCAGTCACGCAAAATGTTAACCCGCTGTCGGTCGCGATAAATCCAACGATTCAAACCGATACGTTCTTCCTTAACAAACTCATAAGTCAAACAAACCGATAATTAAATACGGGCGAGACATTGGCGGAGGAGAGAAACGAGGGGGATGGCCCATGTTAGGCTGTGGGTAGAGATGGTTCCCTTTCCCATGAGGCCGTCAGGAGTAACAATAGCGAACGAACACGCTTGATAATGATACGGTTTGAGGCGGCTATCACGGGCCACAATCACACTTTGAGATGTTAGTGCAGTACAGGCAGAGCGGCCAGAACGGATCGTGCAAGAGCTGGCAAATAGCACTACAATAGAAGGCAGAATAGTAGGAGATAGCTGGAATTTAGCGGTCATTCATGGGACGAAGTAATGACCCTATGAATTTCATCTCGATCAACCGAACGGTAGATAATACTAGTCTTTCTACGTTTCAGTTTTAATTCAATTTCTTGGCCAAAAAAAAAAATAATTAAGAAAAAATGTTTAAAAAAATGAAACCGACTTTAAAATTAATTATCTATAGAAAAAAAAAACTCTGAAAACCAAAAAAAAAATAAGAAAAATTTCCCAACTTCACAGTAACGCATTCACCAACTACAGATTTTGAAGACTAGATTCTGCCAGAGAGGCGCCGACATTTTCAAAAACGTGAAAATCAGCATCACGTTTTTTTGTTACATTTTCTTCTCAACACGCCATATCAGCATGTCGAGCAAAATTGGAGCTAGGTCATCAGAAGTTATAAGCTCACAAAGTCAAAACTTGTTGTTCTCGCGAAAATCACGTTTCCCGGCATTTCTCCGTATCTGGGGACGTAACTAGTGGATGGACTCAATTTAAAAAAAAATATGAGACCTACCTAGATATTAACCCTTTCAAACAAAAAAAAAAGTAACGCGATCGAACATACAGAAGCTGAACGCCAGCGGACAAAACATACCGAAAAAACCTTTTCCTTTTGAAATCGGTAAAAATAAAATAAAGCCATAAAGTCAACATTCCACAGTTTCCAAATATTGAAAAAAAAGCTAATACCGATTTCGGGCGTTATAGTTTAAAACGCAATCCACCACTCATTCTACAAGAGTGGTGAAAATATACTATTTCGTTTCCAGCTCAGACGCGAACGTTAAAACCCGTGGCTTATTTTCCTCGCAGTTGAAACTCAGTGAACTGCTCGTGTAGATACTCTAAAGTACTTCAGTTTCTGTAAGAATTTCATAATTTCGTTCCACTCGTCGTCAGTTGACTGCATATTAATATTCAACGGCAGCGCTCTGTTAAACGTAATAATGCCGTGATGAAAGGACGCTGGAAAAGGCCGGCACTAAGAAACGAAATATTTCTTTATCGCAGTTAATTAGGATTCCAGATTAATTTCTTTTTCCTTTTTCTCACAACAGTGACTTTAATGATTAATAAGTTCCTTGTCTTTTTAGGACGGGGCCCTCAAATTAGGTATTCCAATTTTTGTACGTTGCCTTTGAGATGGTTAATTGTTTTCAGGTTCAAACGTCGTTTGTATCTGTAATTGTTATGATTTTTTGAAAATGAAAACGCCCCAAGGCTGTTTCCGAGGTTATTGGTTGAGCAAAGTGTACTCAGCTTAACAAACGATAAAGTAGAATACCTACTATTTTTTTCCGTGGTTTAGAACAGGGTCTTTAAAAGAGAGTGTGTGAGCATTGTAGATCGTAATTCAAAGAAGCAATTTGAAGAAATGACGCCTTTATGAGTCCAAGTGCCTAAAGCCTATTTATAAAGCAATAACCTACAATAGTGTTTGGACACTTGGACCTAGTATAACTATAGTACAAAATTACGATGAATTTAATCATTCGTCCACCGTTCAAACTTTGTGCACATCCGATGTCGCCTTTGTCTTTTTCCATCGTTTCACTTTGTCGAGGTTTATCATCATACGAGTATTTTTTCGTTTTTTTTTCTCGTTGTTTTCCTTCGAGCATTTAAAAACCACGACCATTTTTATTATTATTATTTACTACTATTATTTGGGGATATTATCAATAATAAACCATTTTAATCTTGTAATAAGACAAAAACATTTTCTTACCCCCCTCAAAATTTGATGTTTTACGTTTTGAGGCATGTAGAACGAATATCCCATAAAAAAAAAAAAAAAATTCTGTCCGTCCGTCGCACGCCGTCAACACTTTTCCGGCCAAACTATAATACCTGCATTCTTGAAGTATTCATCAATCTCGGCCTCACAACGGCCCAATTCTTGAATCACATTGCTAGCTCAATTTTAAGGGTATTTTTAGGGGGTTTTGAGGTGGAGAAGATTCTATTTCCTAAATTTAATTGAAATTAGCGATGAAACATTTTTTACAAAGAATTTTTTTCATCCAACATATTATTGTAATGGTCGGTGTTCTTTTTGAGTCAGTAAAAATACATTTTTCGAAACTATTATCCGAAGTTTGACCGATTGATTTCCAACGAAATAGAATTACGGTTAATTGAAGTTCCTCGCCTGTTCCAAAGAAGTCCATATGTTTTTCATGATAGTCGCCTCGGGAATATTAACACACATTCGTTCAGTGATTTATTAATCAGGACTTGAGCAGTTCAAATGAAAAGCTCCTGCAGTTCGTAGCCGGAAGCATATATTAACAGCCAATGGTAACCAAGTTGTCTCTTCAACCGCCCAGCCTACAAATTGACTCGTTCAGAGGTCTTCGTCGAATAACTACAAGTTGCACAGTCCGTTTCCCGCACTCTGATTACAATATTTTAATGGAACGTTACATAAATTATTCAGGCTGTTAGTCATCGTTATTTTGACTCCACTTATCCCCAATGAATCATCGTCTTGTGGCAGCCCCTATTGAGTTGTTTCCCGCCCTTACTAATAGCCCGTGGCCGCCTCGTACTGCCTTAGCTTCGAAACCGTGTGTGAGAGTATAGGTATCGTTCGAGAAAAAAAAATCAAAGACCTACATTCCGATTCGACTTAGAAAATAGTAATAGAGCTATTCGAGCTTTGTTGGTGGCCGATGAACATGCTGGTCCAATCGCGACGTTTTTTTTTTTTTAGATCCGAATGTGATTTGTAACGGCCAGTGCTTCGTAAATAACTGGAGATAGTCATTATTGTAACTTTATGTCTACCACCATTACACAGAGACAGTACCTACGCACGATTCGACTAATATTATACGGTATTGTTACACATTCATCTTATCTATGTTTGTTGTTGTATTCTCTGTACATTTCGATTTAATAGATCAATTATCAAAAACGCGTGTTCAATGACCAACTCCCGTTACAATAAATTGGCGACGAGTGAAAAAAAAAAATTTGTATTTCCAAATTGTGATATTCGGAAAGTATTACGCGAGTTTCAATTTGCGACAGCGAGTGATATTATCGCCGCCGCTTGCCTTCGACACCAGGTAGGAACCGATCTCTTATCTACCCATCGACGCTTCGACTTATTTCTCAGAAATTGATTCGGCACATACACTCAAAATTCTCGAAATGGATGCCACTCAATTTGCTCAACTATTACAAACTTTTCAACAGAGCCAACAAGCGCTAATTACACAGCTTATTTCGAGTCAAAACGCTGGCGCGCCCACAACGCCACGTACCAATGCCATTCAACCTTCAACATTGATTCCGCCTTTTGAAACTTTCAATCCTGCTAAAGAAAGCTTTATTTTCTATCGTCAACGGTTTGAAAATTATATGACGTTGAAGGGTGGATTCGAGGACAAAACTCTTTGTTGCCAAATGATGCTCAATTCCATTGGCCCTGAGTATTACAAGCTTGTTGTGAGTCTCATATCTCCAGCTAAGACACCTAATGAGCTTACATACTCAGAACTAACATCAACACTCGAAACTCATCTTTGTCCAAAAAAGAATGTACTGGTTTCACAACACAAATTTTTGTCGATTTACCAAACAGAACAACAATCGATTTCTCAATTTGTTTCAAATCTCCGTCAAGAAGCAGCTGACTGTGAATTTTTCTCGCCTTGCGATTGCAAAATCAGTATTGCCAACATATTCTTGAGAGCACAGTTCATTCGTGGACTTTTTGATAACTCTATTCGTGAGCAAATTATCCAGTCAGACGTATCCGATTTCGACATAATTGTTCAAAAAGCTCTAGCCTTGGAGGCTTCCCGAGCTGATAGCCGTACATTGAGTTCCAGAAATCCGGCCCAGGCGAATTCACTTCAAACTGCGGGTTCGGATGTCAATAGAGTTTCGACTTCTCGCCGGTCACGTTCCTATCAACGTACAGACAATTTTCGATCAAATTTTAAATCGCCATCAAAATTCAATCGTTCAAATTCGAAATCTCGCATAGATTATAGGCGATTGGGCATCGACAACCTTTGCATTCGATGCGGCCGAAATTCACACAAGGTTGTAGATTGTCGCACTGACCCCAAAACTCTACGTTGCGGACAATGCCATAAGGTTGGTCATGTCAAAACTGTTTGCATCAAAACCTTGCTTTCAACCAGGAGACTGCCTTCCCCTTCAAAATCCACTAACTTGGTTGATCATGACGCTGACTACGAACATCCAGAATATTATGGTATAAATAATATTGTTGATATTTACGAATCTCGACCGTCACACTTCGACTTGAACAAATATTTCGTAACCGTACAAATTGAAGGTCAACCTCAATCTTTCGAAGTTGATTCAGGTGCTGCATTCACTCTACTACCGCGCTCTCAGTTTTCAAAACTTCAACTGAACTTAGTTCCTGAAAAAACCAACATCAAATTTCGATCGTATACTCAAAATATTTTCGTACCCGACGGAAAAGTTACTGTAACAGTCACATACAAAAACGTTACTTCTACCGAAGAACTCTTTGTTGTCCCCGATGAATACTCTCCGTTACTAGGCCGACTTTGGATCCGCCACCTGAAAATTGATCTGCACGAGATTGATCAATCCAGTTTCCAACCAGTCTCACAGATATCTTCAAGTAATGATCTGACGCAGCTTTTTGGAAAATATTCCCAGATTTTTGAGCAGAAAATTGGCTGTATTCCAAATCTTGAATGTTCTCTGCATCTCCGCGAAAATGCTAAACCAATTTTTATTCGTGAAAGAGATGTCCCACATGCTCTCAAAGACAAAGTTCAAAAAGAGCTTGATTCACTGGAATCCGATGGCATTATTTCCAAAATTGATCATTGCGACTGGGGTTCACCGCTTGTGGTCGTTCCCAAGCCCGACGGGAACGTAAGATTGTGTGTCGACTACAAGATAGGAGTTAATCCTCAGCTCCAGTCAGCCCACCATCCAATTCGACGAATCGAAGAAATTCTATATAGTCTACGCGATTCGACACATTTTTGCCGGCTCGATCTTTTTAAGGCTTATCTACACGTTAAGATGGACCACCAGAGTAGCCTAATCCAGACGATTTCTACGCATAAAGGCACATATCGTATGAATAGACTTTCATTCGGTATCAAAACCGCTCCGGCAGAATTCAATCGAGTTCTTGATAAAATTCTACAGGGTCTTGATGGAGTTTTGTCATATTTTGATGACATTATAATTTTCGGCTCTTCAATCGATGAATGTCGGCTTCGACTTGATCTCTGTCTTGATCGTCTCCAGAAAAATGATTTGCACCTCAACAAATCTAAGTGTGAATTTTTCAAAACCGAAATTCAATACCTTGGTCACATCATTCGACAGAATCAGATCCTCAAATGTCCAAGCAGGGTAGACGCAATTGTTAAAATGCCGTCCCCAAAATCAACTGATGACGTTCGACGATTTTTAGGTATGGTGACATATTATTCAAATTTTATTCCAAATTGTTCAACTATCACCTACCCTCTCAGACGTCTTCTTCAAAAAGATTCAAAATTCAATTGGAATAAATCCTGTGAAGATGCTTTCAACAGTTTAAAGTTGGAAATTTCAAGCAATCGAGTACTTGTCCCATTCAACCCGCAGCATCCAATAATTGTTACCTGCGATGCAAGTCCAGTCGGAGTTGCTGGTGTGCTTTCCCATTGCATTGATGGACGTGAGCGGCCAGTAGCTTTTGCGTCTCGTTCACTATCTGCAGCTGAAAAAAATTATAGTCAGCTCGACAAAGAGGCCCTAGCAATTGTTTTTGCAGTAGGTCGATTTTATATGTACGTCTACGGTCGACACTTCCAGCTAGTCACGGACAACCAGCCTCTTGTCAGAATTATCCACCAGTCAAATAAACTTCCAGCTATGACGTCCAGCCGATTACTTCGTTACGCATCGTTTTTATCTGGATTTGATTATGAGGTAAAATTCAAGAAAGGTGTAGACAACACCAATGCTGATTGTTTATCCAGAGCTCCTATTTCACAATCAAGTCCCACGGCTGATGTATACATCAACGATGAAGTTCATTCCATCTGTTCGACTTCAATTTTTCAAATTTCGACTGACATCATAACTGCTGAGTTAATCGCCCAGGAAACAAGCAAAGATCCAGAACTCAGTCAAATCAAATCAGACCTTCTAACTGGAACCTCGAATGACCCAGATTACACACTGGATAGTAACTTATTATTCAAAGGTACACGAGTTGTAATTCCTAAGTCTCTTCAACCTGCTGTCCTTGCAGAGCTCCACAGCACCCATATTGGGGCTTCCAAAATGAAACAGCTGGCTAGACGCTACTGCACCTGGTCAGGTATCGATGGTGCAATTGAACAAGTCACCAAAACTTGTGAAGACTGCGCGAAACTCAAGTCTAACCCATCGAAAGCTCCTCTACATGCATGGGATGAGCCTGAGGAGAACTGGGACCGCGTCCACGTAGACTATGCAGGACCGTACGAAAATAAACACCTCCTCATCCTTGTTGATTCAAAATCCAAATGGGTAGAGGTTCGGATTTCAAATGACGCCCCCACTACAGTCAAAACTGTCGAGCTCCTGGAAAACATTTTTACCACCCATGGCTATCCACGAATCATAGTATCCGACAACGCAACAGTGTTCAAAAGCGAAATTTTCAGGTCATGGTGTAAATCAAACGGAATACATCAAAAATTCAGTGCTCCAGGACACCCAGCGACAAACGGGCTTGCCGAGAGGAATGTTCGAACCCTAAAAAGTCGATTGTACGCCCTTCAAAGTGATCCACTTCCACTCCATCTAAAACTCCAGAAAATAATGCAACGCTACCGCGCCACTCCACTCGCAGATGGCCTATCTCCAGCCGAGCGCTATCTAAAACGTCCGCTACGTATTAAGTTGGACGCTATGCTTCCATACCGTGAAGTAAGCTCTCCCCCATCAATCATCAAGGTGCGTTCACTGGACGAAGGAGATCGAGTGCAATCAAGGTATTACTGCAACAACAAGCCAACTTGGAAATTCGGAACGGTAAAGAGAAAACTTGGGAAGCTGCATTATATCATTGAATTAGATGACGGGTACACACACAAACGTCACATAAATCAATTGAGACGCTCTGGAGTGCAAAAGAAGTCAGTATCCTTTGCCTCAAGCAGCGATGTTCCTGCTTCAGATCCAGCTCCTGAAAACTTCGAGCGCGTACCGTACCCCCTTCCATACCTTTTACAACCCTTGCCAAATTCAGCCGCATTTGAACATCTTCCAGAGCAGTACGCACCGCCTACAGAATCAGGGACAATCAGGCGATCTGAACGGCATCGAAGACCTCCCGCATATCTACAAGATTTTGAACAGTGAAAGTGCTCGTTGTGAAAATGTTAGAATCTTCTGAATCAAATTGTCTTAAATTTCAAAATTAGGAGGGGAGAACTATTGTAACTTTATGTCTACCACATTACGCAGAGACAGTACCTACACACGATTCACCTAATATTATACCGGATTGTATCACGTTCATCTTATCTATGTTTGTTGTTGTATTCTCTGTACATTTCGATTTATTAGATCAATTATCAAAAACGCGTGTTCAATGACCAACTCCCGTTACAATATT
>JASJUZ010000689.1:0-79666 GCA_037159825.1 Tupiocoris notatus | reverse complement strand
ATTTCCGCAGCCAAAAAACATTCTAGATACCTACAATCAATACTTATGATAATGCGGAAGTACGGTTTGTGACCCTTTTCGATGGAAACGTTCAACGTTCTAATATCATGACTTTTGAGGACTGTGTATATTATTTTTGAATACAAAACTGAGATGATACCGTGTGTGCTCCTAGCAATAAAACTCAGGCGTCATTCACTTACCATTACAAACATTTCAAGACCTCAAGCATCAAATATAGTGATTTTTGCAGCCTGTAGAAATCAAAATAGTGAAAAAATCGTGTACGGCGGAAGTATTGATTCCAACTATACATGAGAAGTCATTTTTATAGCAAGGAGACCGCAAAGTTCAAAAGCTCTTGAATAAAATAATTGAAAATGCCATTTACGAGGAAGTACCGAACCAGACTCCAACATTAGAAATTAGGCGACATTGAACATATTTTCAATTTCCCCAGTGTTCAAATATATTTTTGAAGTCTGTGAAAAAAAAAATTGTCAATACAAGAATGCCGCGGAAGTACAGGATGTTACTCTCACAATACACATCAGGTTCAATTAAATCGTCATCCCACACATTCCGAGACCTTGCGCGTTAAAATATATTGATTTTTACGTATTAGTGAAAAAGCTCATAACGAGAAAGTACAGTGTGTGAGCCAATCGATAAGAAATCAAGCGGCATCTGCTCGTCATAAGAAACATTTTCTGATATAAAAAAAAAAGACTTATAGCCTATAAAAAATTTAAACGGTTATAAATGCAGTGTGTTATCCAAAATTCAATAAAGGTTCATTTTTCACATTCACTGGGAGATTGATTTCTGACAATTTCATTGAGTTTCATCCTTTTACAAAGAGATAATTATGTAGATTCGAAAAACGCTGATAGCAGATGATAGAAGGATACTTAACAACCCCACCCTTGGAGCAGTCAACATCAATGCAGCAGTGGTATCTTTGGTTCCTCGAATAAATCATTACGACTTATTGTAAATACATTCGAAATTTCTGTTCAATATGTAGGACCTGCGTCCCACATTTCCACGTCATTAACTTACCGCCTCATCCTCACTAATATCGTTGCCTGGTGAATCGCCGTTAATATGGCTAATCTCATCCGCATGCCGCTTCTCCAGTTCGGCTTCCAGTTTTGATATCTCCTCTTGGACTTCCTTCTTCTTCTTCTTGTCGCCTTTTGTCGCCGATTTTTTCAATGCTTGCGTCTTAGCTGGAAATAAACTTATTTTCATGCTGAGTTTGGAAATACGCCGAAGAACTGTGAACACAGCAAGTCGGTAAGATCTAATCACCTTGTAAATCTTTCTTTTCTTTCCTATGACGCTGTAATACGTCACTTCCGATATTTTCATCTTCCATGGCGAAGACGGAATAGGAAGCCAGGAAATTACAAAGCTGGGGAAGAGATAAGATGTTAAGATTAGAGTAGGAAATTTTTGTCAACCAAGAAGGAAATACAATCATAGCTTGGGAGACTCTCAAAGCTTGGGTACGATTTAGGCGAAGGAAGGACACAAGAACACTTCCAGAAACAACCATCAACTCGATGCTCCCTCTAGACTCTAGAAAGTAACTTACAGGTATTTCAATGAATATTTAGAAGCTATGCACAAGGCAAGGCAAAGTGATTCCAAATATGTACCATAACTACACGAGTTAACCGGGGAAAGGCTCACGAACAAAATCGATGATAACCGCTTAGTAGGGAGGACACGACATTGTTGACTGTTGTTGGAGACACTAACATTCGACGGTGTAGATCCTAAAAACAATGGACCATTTTGAAGACGATTTCGAACCATAACTTGTATTGGGGTGAGGGGGAGATAAACTTGGCAACTCTTTCTCAATGGTTTCTTCTATTCGCCTTCATCGTTCGGTATCTTCAGGACTAGGTATATTTATAGGTCCATCAAGTACCTATACCAATAACTACAGGAAAAAGGCGACAGACAAAAGAAAAATATGTATGCGACTTACTCGAATTTAACCGTGAACTGATAAAAGGAAGGAATCCCAGGATCCGATACAGTAGAAAGAGAGTTTACGTCCGTAACGTAACACGTGAAAAATCAATCGAAACATCCATCCCTACTCTACGTTGCCTGAGACTTCCCCAGATGTGCTGATATCTTATCAAGAAACAAGTGTCATCGTGGATGAAGTTAATAAAAAACCCTGCAAATGATTGTACAGCGGTTTATTATTCCTTCGCTTCAATAATAATTTTAGAAGCCTATCCATTTTAGATAGTAATTATTCAGAACATGTGTGAACGTTCCAACCAAAAAACAGATTGGTAACTATCGCGGAAAATTCCGTAGCAACACTATTGTAATTATAATCAATTTTATTTTTCTTAATTAAACACTAAACTTTTTGCCTAACGGTACAGCTGGAGAGAGTGTTTGACGACCATTCCAATGAGTATAGAACGATTTTTATAGCCCCAAGAACTCTCCAGTTATACCCTCATGTACAATTTCTGAAAATCTCCCAAATTCGACACAAAAGCTGTGATAACTCGAGAAGCAATGAAGCTATCGACCCCGCGATGGTCTCATTCGATTCAGCGTCCAAAAATCTATATAATTTGATACCACGTACACCTTTTTCTGAAAAACCTTGGAAAATATTAATTTTCTCCCCCTCAAAACCCCCAAAAACACCCTTAAAATTGAGCTAGCAAGTTGGTTCAAGAATTGGGCCGTCCTAGGATCGAGATTGATTTTTGGTGAAAATTTCAAATTTTTAGCTCTTACAGTTTGGCCGGAAAACTGCTAACGGCGGACGGCGGACAGACAGAATTTTTTTTATTGGATATTCGGATTCTACATGCCTTGAAACGTATAACATCAAATTTTGAGGGGGGTTATAAAATTTTTTTCTTGGGCGATTACAATGGTTTATTATTGACCAACTAATAAACCAAAACGGAGTAGGATGGTTCACAGTGTGTGATAGAAAACTAAAGTGTTCAGTATAATTATTATACTATGTATATATTTTTGGACGCTGAATCGAATGAGATCATCGAGGGGTCGGTGTAGTGTAAGTAGTGTGTGCGATTGCGGAATGCCGTGATACGTCTTCTCTTCGCAATGATCTTTCTTTTCACCGGTAAGTTTACTATTTCAATTATTTATTGCCCGTAGATCCATTCTAAAATTTATAATTATGTAGTATCATGATTACCGTTATTAAATTATTTGAAGAACGTATTGGCTGTAATATTAATTGTGGAAAACTCTGAATCCTAAACATGCCTCGACAAGTTTGTCAGCTTATTTTTCTCTCAACTTTTGTATTTAAATATGTTTGTGTATTACTTAATTAATTGCTATTTTGTCAGATTTCCTACCGATAAATCCATTAGGAAGCAATGGATCGCTAAGTGCCGGAGAAAATGACGATTGGAATCCCAATACCAGTAGGATTTATTTGCTCCGAGCATTTTGATGCAGAAAATTGCGAACGAGATTTAAAGGTGTATAACTAGGATGGGGTATCTTAACCAGATCAAAGAAGAGGACAATTAAAAAAAAAGAAAAAGATTTTCTTCTTACAACAAAACCCCAAAGAAAATGGGAAAAATGATCAATCTAGCAATTTATATAGGTACTCATTTTTATATACACATTTATACATACATTTTTTTATTTTATTTTAGCTTTTATTCTAGTAATTTATTTTTTAATAAAGTTTTTTGTTCTTCAAAACATTTCTTCTTGTTTGTTCTTCTACATTTGTTGAACTTAAGATTTTGATATGCTCCAAGAATATATTTATGCAACATTCTAAAAATATTTTCCAACAGTTATGAACATAAAACAATAATGAACAAAAAAGTTGAATGAACCTTTCCATGTACCTGTCATTTTAGTACGAATAGCAGCCTCAACGCCATTGATCATTGATTCAAATGGGATCTATTTGTCGGTGGAAAATACATAGTAAACGACCAACCGTACATCTCAAAAATTCAGTTGATTTTTATCAGACTAAATATCCTAGAAAAAAGTTTATTGAAAATAAATGTGGACACAAAAAGTAAAGAACATTGTTAGCTGAGTCAAATAACATAAAATTTATTGACATCTGATGTAAAAACGTAAATATCAATAATTTTTTTCCACTTTTTTTTAACTTCATCAGTGAAGAACGTTAGAAATGAAAAAATAGTGTTTCGAGAATAAAATATCTGAATCTTTACGATTAAGTATTTTAAAAGTCAATTTTTAAATTATTTAAATTCTATCAGATTATTTTTGTTTCTTTTAATTTTAAGTATGGTTATAGATAAAAAAATTTTATCGAGAAAAAATGATAATTAATCGTTATTAATGAAATTCCGCTGCCAAAGGTCAGTGAAAAGCTATCTAACTAGTGTTAGTCTTTATACCAGTGACGTCATACCGTGCGGGTTAGTATCGGATCGAGCCCACCTGTGTTCCATGTTGTTTTGGATTAATCGAACACTCGTGCTGAATTATAAATCGAATCTGCTAATCGATCAATTGCTTGATTCTTTGACTATTGATAGTTCAACGCGTCACTTCCTCCGTTCCTCGTTCCTCCTTTCTCTTATCACTTTCAGCGTTTCAGCTTGTGAGCTTGGCTTTTCCTGTCCTGTACCTAATCATTAATTTGCGTTTTCAACTTTGTTGACCATTTGAATTTGGATTTGACCTGCTCGAAGAGGAAAACAAGCTTGTTGGTTTCAACGAGAGGATGCATTCTTGGAATTGAGAATTATCATTGATTGCGACGAAGTATCTCAATCAAGGTACGTGAGAATGCGTGATAAGTTGTTTCCATTCAGTGATGTAATCATCATTGTCATACCTAATAATTTACCAACCCATTTCGGTAAATAAGGGTATTTTATACTCGACACTATGCCGTTGGTCATTGCAACGTTACCTTCTATCGTAATTTGGTCTAGAATGGACTTATTCGTCTACCCATCGGAACGTGAACTTCTTAATCTGACGCTCCCATTGGATGCTGAAATTCAGACTACTTAAGCAGACTAAGTATCTAAGTATATATTGGACCCTGAACCTCCTGTTTCCATTCTTCATTAAAAGTCTTAGTGTTGTCAGTCCACATGGTTGATCAGTAGTTGCTACTCATTGAAAAACGGAGTAGGAAGGTTCACAGTGTGTGATTCCCTTGTTTCTCTCCCCTTCAACGCCAGGAAAGAACATTATACTGATCACTTAAGTGTTGATGGTTCAGCATTCGGTGTCGTTGCCGTAGTGGTCAGCGACTGTGCAATGTTGGAGAATAAAAACGCCGTTCCTCACGAGATTTTATTCATTTCGAACCTGGGTACTACGTTCTTCATCTGGGTTGGTCTTGGATTATTATAATTGGCTATGGGAAATTAATGTGTATTACATCGACAATTGATGAACAGCGAATGAATCTTTTTATTCAATAATTGGGAATTGAGATAACACGTAAACTGAAAACATGGTAATCATTAGGGTGGCAACGGAAATGTCACTGAACGGACACGACAGTCTCCCCCACTTATTCTGCGTCTAACTGCCCTCAAATGTATTGCAGATAGTAGGGACGTCTTCGTGTTCTTGTTGAGCGATGTGGCATTTTTCTATCATAATTAGGAGGTTCATTGGCCTCTTCTTCAGCTGTTCGTCGACATCGCTCCATTCTTGCGTCTGATCGAGACTCATCAGCCGAAAGAGGAGAGAATTTTTGTAAAATGCCCCTTCCCTGCAGTAATTTTTAAAAACGTCGCTGGTAAAAATGGTAGCATTTTCTGAAACCAGGACCGGTGAGAATCCGTGAAAGCAAAATATATCATTTAGTAGCGAGAGTGTCGATTCTGAAGATGGTGCATTCTTAGAGATTCGGATTTCAGCCCAATAGGACTTGGCATCCACGTAAACGAAGAAGTGTCGATTATCGTAAGGCCCAGCGTAATCAATATGCACTCGATCCCAGTCTCATCTGGCACATTCCAAGGGTGGAGAGGTGCCTTTGGGGGATTCGCCTTAGTCAGAGCACAAGCTTCGCATCCTTTTACCAACTCTTCAATATTTTTATCGATGGACAGCCAATATACGTATCTTCTTGCCATCTGTTTCATTTCAACTATTCCGAGATAGGTCGAATGAAGTTCCTCCTATATCCCGTCGAAGTGATGAAGGAATGTACACTCGATCTAGTCGGAAAATCACACCATCTTCCAGAGTGAATGGTTCATCTACGGATCTATACTGGAGCCGTTTGATAATCGCACACAATTCTTGATCTTTTGCAGTTTCTGTATGTATGGTGTGGGGAACACCCACTATCTTCTTGAGAAATGACAAAGGATTGATTCAAATTCGCTACCGCTACCTTCTCGACAGGTTCGGTTGATACGCACAGCGCCACCTCCCTGCTAGGTCGGCCCGTTTGCAACCATTAGCTTCTGAGCTTGGCCAAGTTCGCATTATTTTTGCGAAGGGACTTCCCCCGAGGAAGTCTCGATAAATACTTGAATTTAAAGCGTCTGGTAGTTAGTTGGTTCCCTCGTCATCAACAGGGCCCAACCGACAGCTATCAAACGTGGTCAGTTGCAGCGCCCACATCTGGTGACCCCAGTTCGAACACGGCTTCCGCAGCCTTCGAAATATGTGGCATGTAGCTGACTATAATCCTTCCTCATTTCTCGAGGGGAGCCCTGTGGGGAACACCCACTATCTTCTTGAGAAATGACAAAGGATTGATTCAAATTCGCTACCGCTACCTTCTCGACAGGTTCGGTTGATACGCACAGCGCCACCTCCCTGCTAGGTCGGCCCGTTTGCAACCATTAGCTTCTGAGCTTGGCCAAGTTCGCATTATTTTTGCGAAGGGACTTCCCCCGAGGAAGTCTCGATAAATACTTGAATTTAAAGCGTCTGGTAGTTAGTTGGTTCCCTCGTCATCAACAGGGCCCAACCGACAGCTATCAAACGTGGTCAGTTGCAGCGCCCACATATGGTATCAAAGGTAATAACATTGCTGCATATTTGGATATTTTCTGGCATTAAGTTCTGCTAATTCTTTGTTAATTTTCATGTCAGTCGATCTACCAGTTGTCTGTAGTGGTGCTCTTGACAAGCAATCAGCGTTTTTATTATCCCTCCCTTTCTTGCAGCACACCTCATTATTGAGTCTCGTTAGAAACGATGCATATCTAAGTGACCGTTGTTTGCTCTATAGTTCCTCTCTTTATCTTTGCAATGATTTTAGTATTTATGTTTTACCTTAACTTATATCCGACTTTTTTTTATTAGGACGAACCCTCTTCACGGGCGACCCTTTTTCAAAAAGACCTGACACACTAATTTCTAAGGTAACTAATATGACAATGGACAAGTATGCAACCCTTGAATTTTAATTCGTATCTCACATTTTTTGTGCTTGTTTCTTGATTGGTGACTCACTCATCTAAGTAACCGGGCTGATGTCATTTGAGGCAACCTATTGTTATGCAAAAAATTCTTGATATTGGTTTATTATCTGTTACGATGATGAATTTTTCCCAAAAAAATAGTTGTAGAAATGAGAAACGCCAAATACCATAGCGCGAGCCTTGCGGTCGAGCTGGCTGTAGTTCATTTCGGATGGTGACAAGGAACGTGAAGCGTACGCTATAGGTCTTTCTTCACTTCCAACTTCATGGTTAAGAACAGCCGAGGCTCCATAAGGGCTAGCGTCTGTCATAATCCTAACCGGTAAGCTAGGTATGAAGGGAATTAGCACTTTTTCGCTACATAGCTCCCTTTTAAGTGGTTGGAATGCCAATTGACAGCCAGGAGTCCAGATGAAACGCTGACCTTTTCGAAGTAGTCGTTGTAAAGGAAATGTCTTTATAGAATAGTCAGGAATAAACGTGAATAGTACGTGATCATACCGAGGAAACGTCTCAGCTCATCAATGGTTGTAGGAGGAGACATCTCAGACACAGCTTGAATTTTCTTCGGGGATTTGGAAATTTTGTTGTGCTCGCCTATATGGCTAAGGTACCCTGTTTTGGTCTCAAAAAATGCGCATTTACTACGATTTACATGTAGATCGTGTTCTAGGAGCCTTTTCAAGCAGTTTTCAAATTATTCAAACATTCTAGTTTCGTTGACCCGTGTATGATGATATCGTCAAAGTACGCCTCCGTTTTGTTCAGAACGTGCAGTAGTTGTCCCAGAATGCTATTGAAATCAGAGGGAACCGTCTTAATTCCAAAACTCAACCGATTGGCCCGGTATGATACGCGGTGAGTAACCATGGTTTGAATTTCACTGCTAGCTGAATCCACTTTCAGGTGTAAATACGCCTTTTATATTTGCAAAAATATGCTGACCCTCGAGGGCTGTGCAGAACGTCCTCAATCCGGCGGATAGGGTGATTGGCAGAGGCTAGACTTTCGTTAACACCACATTTGTAATCAACACAGATCCTCACATTGCCATCGGATATAGGAATTATCACAAGAGGTGAACCCCAATCGGTGCTCGCGATAGGAGAAATTATTCCTGAACTTTCAAGACAGTCGAGCTCTTTTTCTACGTGATCACATAATGCATAATTCAGATGGGACAATCAACGAAAAATTTGATTTCGACACTGATTTCCAACCTTGGAAAATTCGTCCTAAGAAGAAATTACTCCCCATTACGACATTCCCTCAACACTTCACCGAAAAAAGGAAAATCACGCTCAGAAAGTTGAATGATATTCAGCAGCTCAAACCACAACTCCCTGAAAATTGCCATGCTTTCTACGATTATTACCTCATGAGGCTGAATAATTATTTATCTTGTGATATATTAAGTAATGATAGCTGTGATTCAATTTTAGCTCAAGTTTTAAAATGTTTGAATACTTTTCCAACTATGTAAGTACTTACTGTTATTTCTATTGTCACTAAAGGCTGAAAATTTTGATCTCATCTAGCTTTGCAATAGATTTATTCAACTTTGTATTTGAATTAAAATAATAACCTAATAAAGAATGTTTCGTTCAAAAAACTGGTCCCAATCTCAATTTTCAATTAGTTTCATGAAGAAAACATGAAAAAGGGAGGGTACCCTGATATATTTCTACACAAGCAATACTGCGCATCTGACGTGCTTGGCAACTCTTTTAACTCTATTTAATACCGCGTAACTGCTATAATTTATTAAAAAAAGAAGGGAATGGACTATTTTTTTGCCACAATACGACGGAAATAGGTACATGTAATTAATGCCTCATGTTTTACAAAAAGCAGTTTTTTTTTGTCTCCTGTAAAATTTGGGTCGTGTCAGATACGCGGTATCTATTATTTTGACAATGACGATATATAAATAAATAAATCAATTAATGTTGATATTGATATGAATAACGAGTTTAAGGTATATTTATTGTAGTGTATTTGTCGTAGCCTGTATTTCTTACTTTGTAGTTGTACTTGAAGTTGTAACTGTTGGTGATGTTGAATGGGACTTTTTTATGCATTTTCGAGACAAAAAAAAGAAAGGATTTTAAAGATATTATGAGCAGTGTCAGGAGGTTTCTGTTGGTTTGGGATTTGTTAGGCCCACACTACAAGGCATAGAGTGGTTTTTATTCCCCCATGACCTAAGGACTGTCTGACCATGACCCAGGTTCGAAATGCATTGGTTCACGAATAAAATCTCGACGTGAGGAACGGCGTTTTTATTCTCCAACATTGCACAGTTGCTGACCACTACGGCAACGACACCAAATGCTGGTTCATCAACACTAAAGTATTAACCAGCTAGAACGTAAGCTAAATTTATACTGAGCAATTTTCCTTGACTAGCCGCATTTATGTTTCAGGCAAAGATGACGAGCAGCTCTGGAGACAGCGCTGCGCCCTTGGATTTCCATACCGAAGAGGAAGAAAACAAACTCGATGCTGTGCAAGACTGTCAGCTATGCTGGAAGCCGCGAAGAGCCTTCTATTGCAAGATGTGCGTAAAAAATGGGGATTTCAACCATTCATCGTCCCGGTCTCTTGACCGGTTTGTCGATAAAAAGTTCAAACTCCTTGGATACAAACAGGATCGGCTTAAAACTCTGCACGAAATCGAAACCCACCTATTGCCGAACATGAGACGGGCTCAGATAGAGAGTGATATAAAAATGTGCAGTAATCGGATTCGGTTTTTGAAAATACTCATTCAGGACAAGAAAAAATCCATCGAGGAGAAGAAAGAGAAAATTTTGAGCTTGTCGTCTTTCAATGTCGAGAAAAAAGCGAGGCTTCCTCGTTATGAAGATCGCGTCGGAAAATTGAAAGGCTTCGTTGTTGCAAAGCGCATTGAGTTGGAACAGAAAGAGAAAGAATTGGCCAAAGTGCTAGACGCTCTGAAGCAAGTGAGAAAATCCAACATTCACCAATTGGTTCGTTATATATTTCCTATTTCTGTGATCGCGCCCAGTGAGAGTCATGATGATTCGGATACGGTCAGTGCTCTTGAAGAGGCATGTCTCACAGCTTACATCCAAGGTAAATGGGTATTTACTAATATCTCATCTGAACTACAACATTGCATAGTTGCACCGACATTGCCAACCTCTGGTGACTACTCGGCTTACAACGATTGGGTCGCGGCGAACAAAGATGGAGTACCTTCGACCACCAATGCTGTTGATTTCAATCCAGCCTACAATATAAGTGCAGCTCTGATGTACACGACTCAACTTGTGAACATGATCGCATTCTACCTAGACACTCGACTGCCTTCCAAGCTTTGCTACAGCGAGTTCTGCACGAACGAGCTGACGAAAGAGAAGTTTTCCAAAAGAGTCGCTCGCCTGAATTGGAACGTTCTTCACTTATGTTTGTCGCAAAATATCGACCCGAAGCTTCTAAGGCCTGAAGGTACGTTGAGTAATATTCTCCACCTTTTAGAATCGGACAGTCTCGGTAGACTGGGAGCCTGTGAAGTTGATACAAACGCTGCTTTCACTCTCGAAGACTGCCTCCGGCCTTCGCTTGAAGTGCCCTCAGATTCGGAGGACTCAGAAGATGACAGTGAGCACTTGTCATACGAATGGGAAGCAGTTCCAAACGTTGGCTTGCCCGAAGTGGAAGCTGGCCCTGCTCAGAGCATCAGTTCGCAGCAGCAAATCAACAGCAGCAGCGTTGCAGGAGGCTTAATCACAAGCACAGCTGCATCTATAGCTTCTCTTTGGCGGGGCTGGGCTACCAACCGGTAGCAACGCTCTCTAATATTCCTCCGAATGTTATCCAACCTCTCTTTGCTGGACGCTACACTGGGACGAATGTACATTTTTTCTTAACGTTCTTTAGTGTTAATGAGGGTATTTTATAATTGACTGTTGCATATTGACGCAAGACCAAATTGCGTTTAGCGGGAAGTGACAATTTTAATTGAAATAAAAATTTGTTGACTTTTTCTTTTAATTTCCATTTTCAAGCACTAATTCGTAGTATTGCGAGCGTCTGAAAAGTCGAATTCGTAATGGAAGTAATTTGGGAGAAATTTACTTAGTACTATGCTCAGAAACACTTTCTGAACAAGTATCTGTGATCAAAAAGTGTTGTATCCTCCGATATAGTCGCCAAGTTATCACACCCATAGTTTGAAGATTATCCATTTGTGATTTTAATTATTCCGAACATTTGTAAACGTTCCCACCGAAAAACAGATGGTAACTACTGGGAAAAACTCCGTAGCAACTATTGTAATTTTAATGATTATTTTGACATTTTTATGTCTTTGATATGGCACACAAACTTGAAAAGCGTTACAAAAAACCGTCATAAAAAAGCGTTTGAAAAAAATATATATCACCTTGGAATTTTTTGGTTTGCTAATAATAGATTTCAAAAAAAAAAAACCGCTGCAAATGATTGAGGTGTGTATATCGGTGTCTACATTTATCCATGTCAAAAGAGATTTTTCGAACTAGCAATATATTTGTGTTTACAGTTATCCGTGTCAAAACGGTCAAAAGAGGCTACGAACGATTCAGCGAGGGATATGAGCTGTGTTTACCAACCTCCGACAATGCGAGACAACCTATTCGAAATGGAAGAGAAATGTACCAGGTAGGTGCAATATTTTGTTCCTGTAGAACTAGAAGCTAATCTATACATAATCCTCTTTGATAGTTTCTACCTGATAATTTCGTACAGTGGGATTTTGATTATTAGACGCGATGATCGCGACACTAAAGCCTTTTGACTGCCTCTCCTTCCATTCTATGAGAGAGGATGGACCCTCAATTTTCAGCCGGAATGAAGACGAGCCTAAAAGCTCGCGCTTGGTACACCAGAGAAGAGGTGAGTTTCTTTCTTATCCACGTGGTCGTATTGGTTTATTTTTATGGGTTAAGGAGGAGAAAACTTGTATCCCAGTAATTCACGAATGATAACGCATCATAATTATTCACGATTTATTGATGATGATTCTTTAATATGCCGAAAGGAATTGGCATATTAAATAAAAAATGACAATGTCCTTGAAACAGTTGTCTAATCTTTCTCCCTCTCGAACCAGAAAAATACAGGTGAGTTAGAAAGCAAGTTGGGTAATTTTTTTAACCGACTTCAAATTCAAACAAGGAAGAGGTTACTATGGTTGTCTTGCGGAATTTTTTTTTTCGGTATGTGTTGTACACTGGCGTTCAGCTCTTGTACGTCCGATCGGGTTACTTTTTTATTGTTTGAAAGGGTTACTATCCAGGTAGGTCCCATAATTTTTTCAATTGAGTCCATCCAGTAGTTACGTCTCCAGACGCGGAGAAACGCCGGAAAACGTGATTTTGGCGAAAAAAAGAAGTTTTGACTTTGCAAGCTTATAACTTCTAGAATACTTGCTTGATTGTTTTGTTTCTGGTGTCATTTTGTTCATAATTTATCTGCCTACAAGGGCCTAGCTTCAATTTTTCGTTCAGCATTCTAATATAGCGTGTAGAGAAGAAAGTGTAAGAAAAAACGTGATGCCGATTTTCACTTTTTTGAGGTTTTTCGAACACCGTTCCCAACCACGTCGAGAAAAAAAATATGAACACTATTGCACCTTGAAGCACTTAGCTAGAGCTTTCTAAATCTAACGAAGGTAAAAAATCAAGTTTAGGTGGCATAATAAGGGAGTAATCGATGTTTTAATGGACCTGTGTTTGAGACCTCATAACTCTCAAACGAAAACACGAAAACTGTTTTTCCATCGTTTTTAAACTTAAATTGTTCAAATTTGAGTCTAGTTTACGTGATCCAAATAGTCGATATTTTTCCATCGATAGTTCATTGGTCGATATATATCGACTATCGATAGTTTTTGCCGATATTTTCATCAGTCCGATATAATATCGTAGTGATTCAGCATTAATAATATTAATAGGCAGTGATTACCTTTCGAAACTAATCATATAAGTATTATTTATTGTTTGGTTGAGGTCTCAATAATTATAATAAGTAGGTCGCATCAGTTACAAATTTCTGACTTCAATGAGAAATGAGTGATTGCGAATTGATGATGAAGAAGTAATCTTCAACAACAACACATGGTGGTAACTTCATGGATGGATGTAATCAACGTTTTTTTATCAGGGTACTTTGTACTTTTTCGTGTTCATTTTCATTCCTTATAACGTAAGATAATTGCTAAATTACTATTTTTACAAACTGTTCCTGAACAACTTTTCTTATGAAAATTTTTTTTCCTACATCTTTGAAAGTGAATTTGTAAAATTATTAAATTATGAATAATGTATTTTTTCTATAATTTTAACCCACATTATTTAGTTATTTATTCTATCACATAATATCTATGTTGACTTGAAACTATTGAAAAAGTATCGATATTATTGAACCGATACTATTGGGAGTGGAAATTATCGATATTTAATGCCCGATATATATCGAGTATCGATATTAGGCACTGATACTATCGGCCACCGATATATCGATTTCTTATTGTCGATGTCCCATCCCTACCTTCATTCACCAACTTCCCAACATTCCAAGAGCTGGTCAGTTCACGTATGATTTTTGTCCTTAAAATTATGCTCTTCTAGCTTAAAAATTGATTAACTACTTGTTATGTCGGCAGGTAGAATTAACGATGACACAGTGCACAAAAACGGTGTGTATTGACTCAATATTTTACACGGCAAAATAATAAACACTGTACGTCCAATTGCTCTACGCGAGGCTCACTCTTGGGACGGGGGACAAAAACACAATCAGCGACGGGGCGACGCAATCGACTCGTAGCCTCACTCACATTCGGGAGGGGAGAGCCTTTCAGCCAGTGATGCCAACATGACACTACTCAATATTGAATCATTGGAAGATCGGCATAATTTCTTTTGATTATTTCATAAATTAAAAAGCTACTAGTTAGTTCATGTAGGTATCAATTTAATCCTGTTGGAGTGGGAGAAAAATTTAGGTAATAAAGGTAAATATAATTACACTATACAAGGTAAAATGGTAAAATATAATTTAAAAAAAAATTATTGAGACTGCCGCTCACATTCGGTCCCGAACGAGACATAAGGCCCGCCCACCTTCTCAAAGCCGGCCTACAGAGAGCTCTCGCGGCTGGTACGGCCTTTCACCTCAGTGCTCAGTCTCGTATCTCCTCGCGCCTGGCACGATCGTCCGCGGTGCTCACTGCTCAGTCTCGTATCGTATCACCTCGCGCTCGCGCTAAGAGTGTTTATTCTTCGTCCGTCTTCCATATTTTTGGTTTATTATCAATAATAAACCATTGTAATCGTAATAAAAATTGCTTACCCCTCAAAATTTGATGTTTAAGTGTCAAGGCATGTACCTAGAATCCGAATATCTAATTTAAAAAAAACTCTGCAAACTGTTGTAGGTAGGTACAATGGTTTATTATTCCTTCGCTTCAATATTGATTTAAGAAGACTGTGCATTTTGTAAACGTTCCCATCTAAAAACAGATTGGTAACTATCGGGAAAAATTCCGTAGCAAATATTGTAATCTTTATCATTTTTCTTTTTCTTAATTTCCTATGTAAAATCTGAAAAGCTGGTTGGAAAGCTAGGCTTTTTACCGTCGGACTTGGGAAGCTTCCTGAGTTCCTGCGCCGTCCGCTCAGTGCCGTTTCGAACGGTCGTTGCCATTTTGTTTAAGTTTCAGTGTGATAAGTGTGATTGTGAGATTCAAACCTGAGGTTACGTGCCTACTGTCTGCCTCATCGTTAATTGTTTTTATTCGGAAAATACTTGTTTTCTTTCCCATAATCGTTGTGCGCCGAACTTCTATTAAGTATGGTAAGTTTACTAGGTATGTTGCTATTTATTAATTTGCTTCCATACGCCTCATCTCATGGTCGGTCGCTAAATGCAACATGTGGCATGCGTTGAAGTGATTTGCTGTGCTATTGAGTAGGAGGATTCGAAAATACTTTTTCATAGTATAATATCCAAACACAATTTAAAGCAATGTAACAATTCTTGAGATTTTGTTGAAATCATGCTGGACTCCTGTACATTCGACTCCTCGATAGATAAACATCGATTTATTTCATCGATAAAAAGCTATCGATTAGTGTGTAGTTCCAGTGCCGTGCGAAGAGCAGTGTCTAGCTCCAATTTTGTTCAAAAATCTGATATTGCGTGTAGAGAAGAAAACGTAGGTAACATTAAACGTGATGCCGATTTGCACTTTTTGAGGTTTTTTGAGTACCGTTCCCAGCCACGTCGAGAAAAAAATATGAACACTACTGCACTTGGAAGTACTTGGCAAGAGCTTTCCAACGATGGTAAAAAATCAATTTTAGGTGGCATAATAGTAGAGCAATCGATGTTTTTATAGACTTATGTATGAGACCTCATCTTCTAAACGAAAGCTGTTATTTCATAGTTTGTAAACCTAAATTGTTCAAATTTAAGACTAGTTTACGTAATCAAAGTTAGGTATTGATTGGACTAAAAGTAAAACATAATACTTCTTAGGCCGTATTTCTTAAAAATTCGTTTTTGGAATATTTATGGTTGTAGAAAAAAAAAAAAAAACTACGTTAGTCAACGAATTTTTGTCGAAAGATTTGAATTCAGGACTGGACTCCTGTATTTTCGTATCCACAACACAGGTTATGATTAAAGACTGTAAGAACGTTCAAGTGTCAGCTATAGGATATTCTAATAATCAGAAAATTAAAATGTTGATAACTTATGTCAAGTTCACCAATTATGGCGAACTGGATTGGCTCCTTGATGTTTTGGTTTAATATTCAATAATAAACCATTGTAATCGCCCAAGAAAACAAATTTTATAACCCTTCCTCAAAATTTGATGTTTTACGTTTCAAGGCATGTAGAATCCGAATATCCATAAAAACGCTGCAAATGATTGTACACTGGTTAATTATTCCTTCGCTTCAATATTGATTTAGAAAGACTATCCATTTGTGATAGTAATTATTCCGAACAATTTTGACGTTTCCACCGAAAAACAGATTGGTAACTGTCGGGAAAAATCCGTAGCAACTATTGTAATTTTCATCGATTTTATTTTTCTTAATTCCCTAATAATTGCAAACTAAATTTTTTGCCAAACGGTACAGTTGGAGAGAGTGTTTGACGACCATTCCAATGAGTATAGAAAGATTTTTATAGCTCCAAGAACTCTCGAGTTTCTGAAAATCTCCCAAATTCGACACAAAAGCTGTGATAACTCGAGAACCCGCGAAGGTCTCATTCGATTCAGCGTCCAAAAATCTATACAATTTGATACCACGTACCTACACATTTTTCTGAAAGACCCTGGAAAATATGAATTTTCTCCCCCTCAAAACCCCCATGGGATGGGGCACCTCAGGAGAGCGGACGAAAAAAAGTTCATCATACAACATTTGAAAAACTGTTTAATTTTTCCAAAATATAAAAATAATAACTCGCAGTATGAATCTTTTTATTCTCAAAGCTAAGTGCTTTCAGCAGACCGGACAACTGGTAACCAGGAATGTACATAATTTTAAAATATTATTTAACAGAAAAGGTCATTGACAGAAAAATTTAACTATAAGGTCATTGAAACTTGGAATGCCTTATCGTAATCACATTCAGTAAAAATAGTGAGATCCGTTAGGTCCTCTAGGAATCGTATCGCATTATTGGATCGTTTGCTATTCATCTCAGTCGGTTTTGATAGCTTCAAAACAATAACATCATCGCCAATAAATGACTGTTCTTTTGTTTCAATAAATTTGTAGGCGCCAAGCAGTTTTTTGTAGAACGCTCCTAGATAGCCTCTGCCATCGCAGGTGGAAATGACCTTATTAGCCACATAAAGTTGAATGGAATTTTTCGTTTTACACTGAACTCGAACAGCAGTGTAGTCATTAGGCAAAAGTGCTAGCGGGTTTTTACTTCCCTGTTATCTCTGTGTGGACTGTTTGTGATACGGTATGATATTATTTGTTTATTCTAAATAAAACAAACATGTACCACACCTTTGATCATTACTTCTATTTACAAATTTGTCAGATACTGTCAGTTTTCTCTGAAGAATCCATGTTAACCAATTTTCTCAGTGAACTCCAAGAGATTAAATTTCGAACTCTTGCGGCCTGAGAAAACTGGAAATGCATGAGTCAACGTAGGTACTATTTTGTAGTATCTTTTATAAAAGAGCGGCAAAAACCTATATCGACTTAACTGGTTCGAGTCAATTACTCCACTCTATAGATAAACATCGATTTATTTCATCGATAAGAAGCTATCGATTAGTGTTTAGTTCCAGTGCCGTGCGAAGAGCAGTGTCTAGCTTCAATTTTGTTCAAAAATCTGATATTGCGTGTAGAGAAGAAAACGTAAAAAAAAAAACGTGATGCCGATTTTCACTTTTTTGCGGTTTTTCGAGTACCCAGCCACGTCGAGAAAAAAATATGAACACTATTGCACTTGGAAGTGGGTACTTAGCAAGAGCTTTCCAACGATGGTAAAAAATCAATTTTAGGTGGCATAATGAGGGAGCAATCGATGTTTTTATAGACCTATGTATGAGACCTCTTAACATCTAAACGAATAAACGAAAACTGTTTTTTCATAGTTTGTAAACCTAAATTGTTCACATTTAAGACTAGTTTACGTAATCAAAGTTTGGTATTGATTGGACTAAAAGTAAATAATACTTCTAAGGCCGTATTTCTTAAAAATTTGTTTCAAAATCACGTTTTTGGAATATATATGGTTGTAGAAAAAAAAAAACTACGTTAGTCTTAGAATTTTCGTTGAAAGATTTGAATTTAGCGTTAAATGTTCAAGAAATAACATGCAGGTAGTTGCCGCGAAGTTGCGACATTTTTGTTATTTTTTTCCTTTTCAGAGTTTGTATTATAGGCAGATAATTTTCAAAGTTGGTTTTATTATTTTTTTAAACTTTTTTTTTCTTTTTTTAGTGTCATACAATTATGGACAGCTCTCTTCACAAAATTTGCCCAAGCTTTCTTCATTGTGGTTTTGTCACTTACTACCAACAGACCAAACAAAATTCATAAATCTGTTGGACACTGAAGATCTAAACTATAATGATTACCTAACTACTTTCAATGTTATTATGTTGATTGAGAGTGAGTTTGAACGTTAGAAATTAATGGAATAATCTATCCACTGATTTGAGACTCTTGGTCTACATACTGGATGCTTTGATCCCATTGATCCACCTTACAAAACTCAAATAATTTAGTACACCATTTTTGATTACTGAAATGCTCCAATTTACTTGTTCTGTATTTCTCAAATGATAATAGAGTTATGATTTTCTCGAGCCTATCCGCAATTACACTGAATGAGAGGATCCGAACATAATTTCAGAAATTCACCCAACGTTTGTGCATTATAATGACAGGATTTGGCCCTCAAAACCATGTAATTTGTTGAAAAAGTAATGCTGAATTCAAACCTGTTAACGAAAATTCTATGACTAACGTAGTTTTTTTTTCTACAAGCATAAATAGTTCAAAAAACGTGATTTCGAAACAATTTTTTTAGAATTACGGCCTGAAAAGTATCTACGCTTGGTTCAATCAATACCAAACTTATATCACGTAAACTAGACTTAAATTTGAACAATTTTAGTCTTCAAACTAAGGAAAAACAGTTTTCGTTTAGAAATTACGCAGTCCCAAACATAGGTCCCTAAAAACATCGATTGCTCCCGTATTAAAATTGATTTTTAACCATCATTGGAAAAATCAGTATATTTGAATGCTTGAAGTTCTTTAATGTTTGTAGCGATGTGTAAATTACTTGATTCCCCCTTCAGGGACGGTCATAAATTTTTGAGTGTCATTGCTATGAAAATGACCTCATTTTATGATACTTGGCTTGTATTGTTAGGCTCAGATACTGCACTTCTGCATTATTAACCTAATTCGTAGGTTTTTCTACTTTTCTTTCTTTTTTCAAAACAGTTGTAGTGTACTAACGTTGCGGCCTTCGTATTAGTTTCTTGATTTTATAATTTTGGTTATATCTTCTGTTACTGACTAGATCATGTATGTTCTGTGTTATCTATGTACACTTCAACACAGTTACTAGTTGGAGTCACATAAATATGATCATGCATTTATGTGTGGAATCAAAAGTTTGGTAATAAATAAATCAGTCGAGCATGATTGTGCGTAGTGAACGTTGTTTAACAACGTGTTGTTTCAGAGTGGTTAAGGATGGCTCCTGATACGTTGGAACTTTGTAAGGAGAACATCCAACCCCTGGAGCAGGGACGAGAGCAAGCAAACATGGATTAGCACCTGAGTGATGTTGAACTTCGGGCGAAACTCCAAAAAGAGCGAGAGTTTGTATATTATAGCTGTTTTTAATTTTTCTTGTTTCTAATTAATTTCAATCTGTGTGATTTGAGTTGATGATATTTTTCAGGGAGCATGAAAAATATGACATATGATGGAAATGACCCCCTACCGCCGCGGCATGACTATGTCGATTGGATTGAACAGAGTTGCCCAAAACATGGCAAAGAAGTGAATCTGATACCGCTTCTTGAAGATACCATCATGCAATTCAAGGAAGTGGAGCAGTATAAACAGGACAGTCGGCTTATCGACCTAATCATCAAATACGTGAGGATGGTGGCAATTTTTTGTTTGTGGAGTGATAAACTGATTCATGATTGGGGAATAAAATTTCTGGGATACATGCAGCTAAATATTTGGTGAAAGAAGTCAGCGTTCAGTATAAATTGTGTGATAGGGCTGGTGTTCAGCCGGAAAACTATCATAACTTGCTCAAACATTAAATTAAAAGGTACATTTTTCGTCTAACTTTATAGTTGAAGAGACCATTTGACGACCATTCCAACAAGATTACGATTTTCATAGCGCCAACGATTCTCGAGTTATACCTTTATGCCCAATTTGTGAAAATCTCCCAAATTTTACTAACCCCCTCAACATTTTACAATTTACGTTTCAAGGCATATAGGGGATCCGAATATCCAGTAGAAAAAATCCTGTCCGTCTGCCGTACGCCGCCATCACTTTTTGGAGGAAACTATTATAGTTACATTTTTGAAATTTCACAAAAAATCAATCGTGGCCTGACAACGGCTCAATTCTTTCGCCAAATCGCTATCTCAATTTTCAGGGCATTTTTGAGGGGGAGAATATTCGTATTTCCCAACGTTTCTCAGAAAAAGGTGTGTTTGATATCCATTTCTATAGATTTTTGGACGCTGAATCGGATAACACCATCGCGGGGTCGGTAGCTTTATTGGTTCTCGAGCTATCGCAGTTTGTGTGTAAAATTTGGGAGGTTTTCACAAAGTTGGCATGAGGGAATTACTTGAGAGTTCTTGGAGCTATAAAAATTGTTGTATACGCGTTGGAATGGTCGTCAAACACCCTATTCAACTGTACCGTTAGGCGAAAAAATTAGCATTTCATTTCGAAATTAAGAATAATAGCAATGATTAAAATTACAATAGTTGTTACGGAGTTTTCCCACATAGCTACCAATCTGTTTCACAAATGTTCGGAATAAGTATCATCACAAATGGATATTCTTAAAATGACTATTGAAAAAAAGGAATAATAAACCACTGTACTATTATTTGCTGTATTTTTCATTGTCTGTAGACTTACACTGCTTTAGTTTGCGCACTTCACGCAATTCACGTTTCGCAATTCACATATCGATCATTTTTGATGAAGATCAAAATCCATAAAAAATGATCGATATTGACGTTTTTACATCAGATTTCAATAAATTTTATGTTATTTGACTCAGCTAACAATGTCCTTTACTTTTTGTGTCTACATTTATTTTCAATAAACTTTGTTTGAATTTTTGAGATGTACGATGGGTCGTTTCTCATGTATTTCTTTTCTTATGTATTTTTTCTTCTTGTGTATGTTTTTCTTATACCGACAAATAGATCCCATTTGAATAGCATCAAAATTGAGCAAGTTGTTGAGCAAAATTGTCCAGAAAACCAGTGTTTCGCCACCAATGGCATGTGAATATAGCATGCGATCAATACTAGTTTCTTAATGATCAATGGTGTTGAGGCTGATATTGGTACAAAAATGACAGGTACATGGAAAGTAAAGTTTAGCATGCATTCATTCAACTTTTTTGTACATTATTGTTTTATGTTCGTAACTGTTGGAAAATATTTTTAGAATGTTGTATATTATTATATTCTTGGAGCATATCAAAATCTTAAGTTCAACAAATTTATCAAAGAACGCAGTAGCAATTAAAAAACAACGTTTTTTAAGAACAAAAAACTTTATTAAAAAATAAATTACAATTAATTGATCATTTTTGCCATTTTCTTTGAGGTTTTGTTGTCAGAAGAAAATCTTTTTCGTTTTTGTTTTTTAATTGTGTTCTTCTTTGATCTTGTTAAGATACCTCATCCTAATTATACACCTTTAGATCTCGTTCGAAATTTTCTGCAGCAAAATGATCGAAGCAAAAAATAAATCCTACTGGTATTGGGATTCCAATCGTCATTTTCTCCGGCACTTAGCGATCCATTGCTTCCTAATGGATTTATCGGTAGGAAATATGACAAAATAGCAATTAATTAATACACATATTTAAAACACAAGAGTTGAGAGAACAAGTACGCTGACAAACCGGCCGAGGCATGTTTAGAATTCAGAGTTTTCCACAATTAATATTACAGCCAATACATTCTTCAAATTTAATAACGGTAATCATGATATTAAATAATTATGCATTTTAGAATGGATCTACGGGCAATAAATAATTAAAATAGTGAACTTACCGGTGAAAAGAAAGATCGTGTCACGCCATTCCGCAATCGCACGCACTACAACTGGTTTTCCCATTTCTTATTAACAATGATTTTTAAAAACCCTTGATGAAACTCTCTATTAAAACTGTAATAAAAAACTTGGCGTACACAAAACCTTCACATTGAAAGGAAAGCGGAGAAGTAATGTTGTTGCGATGAAAGTCTGATGAGGCTTTGAGGAAGGTTTATACCAGTGACGTCAGAGGAAGCCGCCCCTTGATGTTCGAGCCCGCCTTGTAATTTATACACCGACCCAAGGTGACAGGAGGGCTCGATCCGATACTAACCCGCACGGCATGACGTCACTGGTATAAAGACAAACACCAGTTAGATAGCTTTTAACTAACCTTTGGCAGCGGAATTTCATTACTTACTATTAATTATCATTTTTTCTCGATAAAATTTTTTTTTATCTATAACCATACTTAGAATTAAATGATACAAAAATAATCTGATAGAATTCAAATAATTTAAAATTGACTTTTAAAATACTTACCTAATCGTAAAGATTCAGATATTTTATTTTTGAGACACTATTTTTTCATTTCTAACGTTCTTCACTGATGAAGTTAAAAAAATAAATCACCGTTGAAAAAAAAGTGGGAAAAAATTATTGATATTGACGTTTTTACATCAGATTCCAATAAATTTTGTGTTATTTGACTCAGCTCAACAATGTCCTTTACTTTTTGTGTCTACATTTATTTTCAATAAACTTTTTCTAGGATATCTAGTCTGATAAAAATCAACTGAATTTTTGAGATGTACGATTGGTCGTTTCTGATGTATTTTCCACCGACATAATATAGATCCCATTTGAATAGCATCAAAATTGAGCAAGTTGATGAGCAAAATTGTCCAGAAAACCAGTGTTTCGCCACCAATGGCATGTGAACCATATATTATATCTTTTCCTTCTGAAAATAGCATGCCATCAATACTAGTTTCTTAGTGATCAATGGAGTTGAGGCTAGCTACTATTGGTGCAAAAATGACAGGTACGTAGAAAGTAAAGTTTAGCATGAATGTACTCATTCAACTTTTTTTTTTGTTCATTATTGTTTTATGTTCATAACTGTTGGAGAATATTTTTAGAATGTTGTATAATATTCTTGGAGCATATCATAATCTTAAGTTCAACAAATTTATCAAAGAACACAGTAGCAATAAAAAAACAACGTTTTTGAAGAACAAAAAACTTTATTAAAAAATAAATTACAATTAATTTATCATTTTTGCCATTTTCTTTGAGGTTTTGTTGTCAGAAGAAAATCTTTTTCTTTTTTTTAATTGTCCTCTTCTTTGATCTTGTTAAGATACCCCATCCTAATTATACACCTTTAGATCTCGTTCGAAATCTTCTGCAGAAAAATGCTCGGAGCAAATAAATCCTACTGGCTGAGTTAGAAAGCATGTTGGGTAATTTTTTTGTTTATTTATTTTAATTTTTTTGTGAAAGGGAATTTATATTTGCAGTAGGTAGAAAGATAGCGAGCGTATCAGCTGAAGCTGAGGGCTCCATTTATAGCTGGTAGCTTGTTCTAGCAGTCCATGTTCACCTATCTAAATTTTCAATTTGACAGTGTTTTATTTATATTAAATGAACAACTTCATTTTTTTCAGTTAGGTCGTACATTATTTAGGTACCTGATACTTACCTACCTACAGTTCTTTCCTTGAATTTTGAAGAATGATACAACTCTTGCAGTATAAACCTTGTCATTCATCCGCTGTCCACTTGCCATTTTTCAGAGCTGGGATTTTGAGAAGCCTTCCCGTGCATAAAAGAAGCTGTACCTGTGCTGGCTGAAGAGATGAAGAAATAACGAAAACGACCAATGGGGGATGAGAGTGGAGAAGAATGATAAATATTCTGTTTGATCGACCAGTTATCAGTTGATGGTGCCCATTCAGAGCCGAAATATTTACCTAAATAATATTCACCCCCTCTCAATCGACTTATCACCTTCTTAAAAATTAATGTCCTGAAAAAGGGTATTTTATGATGTATTGCCAAAAATAAATGTGTAATGCATATTTTCCATTGTCTCACTTTTTTTTCTTACCCACAACAATGAATACAGTAATTAACTCCTAGTAGCAGAGTGCAGTAGACTGAAACTGAAAGGTCTTGTTAACTTTTGGGGCCACTCTAAGTTGCATGCAGGTTGAAAAGGGATAAGACAGCATGTTTAATTTTTTGAGGATTTTTATTGCCCAATGTACAGAGTTTACCTATATTTTTTTAAAATCTTGGTTGGTGTAAATAACAGCGTAATAATTATATTGCTCGATGAGAATGAAATGAACACGTCTATGTTCTGCCGAGACCGTACTCTACAGGTAATGTGAACAACTGAAGGTAGTAGGCTCGAATCGCTCCTGAAACCAATACACAATGTTGAAGAGTTGACCAGTTGTTAGATAATTTTATATAATAATAATAATCACTCGAGTAATTTTATGGAAGTGAGGAATGTTTTGTAAAGCAAATTAATGAATACGCCACATACTTGTAATCCACCTTCAGATTGACTGTGAGACCCTGTGACTCAATCTTGACGTCCGTTTCCATAACCGAAAAAGTATCTTCTTCCTCAACAAAGCCTGAAAAAGGACATAAACCGTTGAAAATGATTTTAACTGGTTTCTTAAATCAATAGGGTCGAGAAGTAGAATAACTTAGTGCCTTTTTCCACTATTGGTTCACTAATTCGGCAAAGATTTTTCACCCCTTCGGACTGGTTAGGGCAGCATATTAGGTCGATTGGGTGCCAATAGTTTTATACATAGAAAATGTGGTAAACAATCAATGTATGTTTAAATAAATCAATATCATTGTCAATGAGTTTTTAATTAACACCACACTTTATCTCCTCATCCAACAACCTTGCTTTGACAAAACACTAGGTATTTCAGTTGTGACTGTATCATATTCGTGAGGAAGGGTTAGCAACAAGTGGCAGATTTTATCTGACTCATCAAACTTCGATCCGAGATCCTCTAACTCACGAACGATGGTGTCCACAACGAGAAAATGGTCAATGGAATAATCAAATTTATAGCAGAAACGTCGGCGGAACTGAAGTTGACGCGATGAGCGGGCTCTACGTCTGATAAGACATAGACGAGTCCTTTATCTTCGAGAATCCCCCCAATAGAACCAAATAGAACGGGTAATAACGTCGAATTAGTCGTAAATTATTGACGATTGATTTATGGCGAGGCGAAATTATCACGCACGCGGCCGAACGAAAAAAGGAAATCGAACGTAAACAAAGGGCAACCGGCTTTCGAAAATAATCACCCGCGTAAAAAACAATTTACGCATTAGCGCGCGCCGTGCAAATGACCATAACCTGTTGAGAAGAGTAAGAGTAAACGACGCTGGGAAAAACACGAAACTAATATTAATTAGTTTATTAGCGAAATATAGCAAAAATCAAAATAGTTAACGGGAAGACAAACGAAAGTTCGAGAATGAATAATAAATTATCACAGTACAGTAGTAACAGATAAGATAACATGTTGAGCAAGAGAGAGGGCGTAGAACTGTCCATCCAAGTCAAACATTCCAAGAGCTGGTCAATTCACATAATATGATTTTTGTCCTTAAAATAATGCTATTCTAGCTTAAAAATCAATGAACTACTCAATATTGAATTATTGGAAGATCGGCATAATTTCTTTTGATTATTTCACAAATTAAAAAGCTACTAGTTAGTTCATTGTTCATGTAGGGATCAATTTAATCATGTTAGAGTAGGAGAAAAATATAGGTAATAAAGGTAAATATAATTACACTATACAAGGTAAAATATAATTTAAGAAAAAATTATTGAGACTGCCGCTCACATTCGGTCCCGAACGAGACATAAGGCCCGCCCACCTTCTCAAGGCTAGGCAAGGCAGAGCTCTCGCGGCTGGTACGGCCTTTCACCTCAGTCTCGTATCTCCTCGCGCCTGGCACGAACGTCCGCTGTGCTCAGTCTCGTATCACCTCGCGCCAAGTGTTTATTTTTCTTCTTCGTCCGAACTTCTATTATGGTAAGTTTACTACGTTGCTATTTATTTGCTTTCATACGCCTCATCTCATGGTCGGTCTCTAAATGCAACATGTGGCATGCGTTGAAGTGATTTGCCGTGCTATTGAGTAGGAGGGTTCGAAAATACTTTTTCATAGTACATAATATCCAAACACAATTTAAAACGATGTAATAATTCTTGAGATTTTGTTGAAATCATGCTGGACTCCTGTATTTTCGTATCCACAACACCGGTTATGATTAAAGACTGTAAGAACGTTCAAGTGTCAGCTATAGGATATTCTAATAATCAGAAAATTAAAATGTTGATAACTTATGTCAAGTTCGCCAATTATGGCGAACTGGATTGGCTCCTTGATGTTTTGGTTTAATATTCAACAATAAACCATTCTAATCGCCCAAGAAAAAAATTTTTATAACCCTTCCTCAAAATTTGATGTTTTACGTTTCAAGGCATGTAGAATCCGAATATCCAATAAAAACGCTGCAAATGATTGTACACTGGTTAATTATTCCTTCGCTTCAATATTGATTTAGAAAGACTATCCATTTGTGATAGTAATTATTCCGAACAATTTTGACGTTTCCACCGAAATTATCTACGCTTGGTTCAATCAATACCAAACTTATATCACGTAAACTAGACTTAAATTTGAACAATTTTAGTCTTCAAACTAAGGAAAAACAGTTTTCGTTTAGAAATTACGCAGTCCCAAACATAGGTCCCTAAAAACATCGATTGCTCCCGTATTAAAATTGATTTTTAACCATCATTGGAAAAATCAGTATATTTGAATGCTTGAAGTTCTTTAATGTTTGTAGCGATGTGTAAATTACTTGATTCCCCCTTCAGGGACGGTCATAAATTTTTGAGTGTCATTGCTATGAAAATGACCTCATTTTATGATACTTGGCTTGTATTGTTAGGCTCAGATACTGCACTTCTGCATTATTAACCTAATTCGTAGGTTTTTCTACTTTTCTTTCTTTTTTCAAAACAGTTGTAGTGTACTAACGTTGCGGCCTTCGTATTAGTTTCTTGATTTTATAATTTTGGTTATATCTTCTGTTACTGACTAGATCATGTATGTTCTGTGTTATCTATGTACACTTCAACACAGTTACTAGTTGGAGTCACATAAATATGATCATGCATTTATGTGTGGAATCAAAAGTTTGGTAATAAATAAATCAGTCGAGCATGATTGTGCGTAGTGAACGTTATTTAACAACGTGTTGTTTCAGAGTGGTTAAGGATGGCTCCTGATACGTTGGAACTTTGTAAGGAGAACATCCAACCCCTGGAGCAGGGACGAGAGCAAGCAAACTTGGATTAGCACTTCGTGCCCTGAGTGATGTTGAACTTCGGGCGAAACTCCAAAAAGAGCGAGAGTTTGTATATTATAGCTGTTTTTAATTTTTCTTGTTTCTAATTAATTTCAATCTGTGTGATTTGAGTTGATGATATTTTTCAGGGAGCATGAAAAATATGACATATGATGGAAATGACCCCCTACCGCCGCGGCATGACTATGTCGATTGGATTGAACAGAGTTGCCCAAAACATGGCAAAGAAGTGAATCTGATACCGCTTCTTGAAGATACCATCATGCAATTCAAGGAAGTGGAGCAGTATAAACAGGACAGTCGGTTTATCGACCTAATCATCAAATACGTGAGGATGGTGGCAATTTTTTGTTTGTGGAGTGATAAACTGATTCATGATTGGGGAATAAAATTTCTGGGATACATGCAGCTAAATATTTGGTGAAAGAAGTCAGCGTTCAGTATAAATTGTGTGATAGGGCTGGTGTTCAGCCCCTGTAAGTCGATGAGATTACTTTTTAAACTTATTTTTGAGAGGGATACCTACTATCCTGGTAGGTCCCAAATTAAAACAAAATCCATCCAGTAGTTACAGCCCCAGATTCGGAGAAATGCTGGAAAAAGTGATTTTTGCGAAAATAGCAACTTTTGATTTTGCAAGCTAATAACTTTTACAAAAACCTTGCAAATGCGATGAGTGGTTTCACTTTTTTGAGGTTTTTCTAGTACCCAGCCACGTCGAGAAAAAAATATGAACACTATTGCACTTGGAAGTACTTAGCAAGAGCTTTCCAACGATGGTAAAAAATCAATTTTAGGTGGCATAATGAGAGAGCAATCGATGTTTTTATAGACCTATGTATGAGACCTCATAACTTCTAAACGAAAACTGTTTTTTCATAGTTTGTAAACCTAAATTGTTCACATTTAAGACTAGTTTACGTAATCAAAGTTTGGTATTGATTGGACTAAAAGTAAATAATACTTCTAAGGCCGTATTTCTTAAAAATTTGTTTCAAAATCACGTTTTTGGAATATATATGGTTGTAGAAAAAAAAAAACTACGTTAGTCTTAGAATTTTCGTTGAAAGATTTGAATTTAGCGTTAAATGTTCAAGAAATAACATGCAGGTAGTTGCCGCGAAGTTGCGACATTTTTGTTATTTTTTTCCTTTTCAGAGTTTGTATTATAGGCAGATAATTTTCAAAGTTGGTTTTATTATTTTTTTAAACTTTTTTTTTCTTTTTTTAGTGTCATACAATTATGGACAGCTCTCTTCACAAAATTTGCCCAAGCTTTCTTCATTGTGGTTTTGTCACTTACTACCAACAGACCAAACAAAATTCATAAATCTGTTGGACACTGAAGATCTAAACTATAATGATTACCTAACTACTTTCAATGTTATTATGTTGATTGAGAGTGAGTTTGAACGTTAGAAATTAATGGAATAATCTATCCACTGATTTGAGACTCTTGGTCTACATACCGGATGCTTTGATCCCATTGATCCACCTTACAAAACTCAAATAATTTAGTACACCATTTTTGATTACTGAAATGCTCCAATTTACTTGTTCTGTATTTCTCAAATGATAATAGAGTTATGATTTTCTCGAGCCTATCCGCAATTACACTGAATGAGAGGATCCGAACATAATTTCAGAAATTCACCCAACGTTTGTGCATTATAATGACAGGATTTGGCCCTCAAAACCATGTAATTTGTTGAAAAAGTAATGCTGAATTCAAACCTGTTAACGAAAATTCTATGACTAACGTAGTTTTTTTTTTCTACAAGCATAAATAGTTCAAAAAACGTGATTTCGAAACAATTTTTTTAGAATTACGGCCTGAAAAGTATCTACGCTTGGTTCAATCAATACCAAACTTATATCACGTAAACTAGACTTAAATTTGAACAATTTTAGTCTTCAAACTAAGGAAAAACAGTTTTCGTTTAGAAATTACGCAGTCCCAAACATAGGTCCCTAAAAACATCGATTGCTCCCGTATTAAAATTGATTTTTAACCATCATTGGAAAAATCAGTATATTTGAATGCTTGAAGTTCTTTAATGTTTGTAGCGATGTGTAAATTACTTGATTCCCCCTTCAGGGACGGTCATAAATTTTTGAGTGTCATTGCTATGAAAATGACCTCATTTTATGATACTTGGCTTGTATTGTTAGGCTCAGATACTGCACTTCTGCATTATTAACCTAATTCGTAGGTTTTTCTACTTTTCTTTCTTTTTTCAAAACAGTTGTAGTGTACTAACGTTGCGGCCTTCGTATTAGTTTCTTGATTTTATAATTTTGGTTATATCTTCTGTTACTGACTAGATCATGTATGTTCTGTGTTATCTATGTACACTTCAACACAGTTACTAGTTGGAGTCACATAAATATGATCATGCATTTATGTGTGGAATCAAAAGTTTGGTAATAAATAAATCAGTCGAGCATGATTGTGCGTAGTGAACGTTGTTTAACAACGTGTTGTTTCAGAGTGGTTAAGGATGGCTCCTGATACGTTGGAACTTTGTAAGGAGAACATCCAACCCCTGGAGCAGGGACGAGAGCAAGCAAACATGGATTAGCACCTGAGTGATGTTGAACTTCGGGCGAAACTCCAAAAAGAGCGAGAGTTTGTATATTATAGCTGTTTTTAATTTTTCTTGTTTCTAATTAATTTCAATCTGTGTGATTTGAGTTGATGATATTTTTCAGGGAGCATGAAAAATATGACATATGATGGAAATGACCCCCTACCGCCGCGGCATGACTATGTCGATTGGATTGAACAGAGTTGCCCAAAACATGGCAAAGAAGTGAATCTGATACCGCTTCTTGAAGATACCATCATGCAATTCAAGGAAGTGGAGCAGTATAAACAGGACAGTCGGCTTATCGACCTAATCATCAAATACGTGAGGATGGTGGCAATTTTTTGTTTGTGGAGTGATAAACTGATTCATGATTGGGGAATAAAATTTCTGGGATACATGCAGCTAAATATTTGGTGAAAGAAGTCAGCGTTCAGTATAAATTGTGTGATAGGGCTGGTGTTCAGCCGGAAAACTATCATAACTTGCTCAAACATTAAATTAAAAGGTACATTTTTCGTCTAACTTTATAGTTGAAGAGACCATTTGACGACCATTCCAACAAGATTACGATTTTCATAGCGCCAACGATTCTCGAGTTATACCTTTATGCCCAATTTGTGAAAATCTCCCAAATTTTACTAACCCCCTCAACATTTTACAATTTACGTTTCAAGGCATATAGGGGATCCGAATATCCAGTAGAAAAAATCCTGTCCGTCTGCCGTACGCCGCCATCACTTTTTGGAGGAAACTATTATAGTTACATTTTTGAAATTTCACAAAAAATCAATCGTGGCCTGACAACGGCTCAATTCTTTCGCCAAATCGCTATCTCAATTTTCAGGGCATTTTTGAGGGGGAGAATATTCGTATTTCCCAACGTTTCTCAGAAAAAGGTGTGTTTGATATCCATTTCTATAGATTTTTGGACGCTGAATCGGATAACACCATCGCGGGGTCGGTAGCTTTATTGGTTCTCGAGCTATCGCAGTTTGTGTGTAAAATTTGGGAGGTTTTCACAAAGTTGGCATGAGGGAATTACTTGAGAGTTCTTGGAGCTATAAAAATTGTTGTATACGCGTTGGAATGGTCGTCAAACACCCTATTCAACTGTACCGTTAGGCGAAAAAATTAGCATTTCATTTCGAAATTAAGAATAATAGCAATGATTAAAATTACAATAGTTGTTACGGAGTTTTCCCACATAGCTACCAATCTGTTTCACAAATGTTCGGAATAAGTATCATCACAAATGGATATTCTTAAAATGACTATTGAAAAAAAGGAATAATAAACCACTGTACTATTATTTGCTGTATTTTTCATTGTCTGTAGACTTACACTGCTTTAGTTTGCGCACTTCACGCAATTCACGTTTCGCAATTCACATATCGATCATTTTTGATGAAGATCAAAATCCATAAAAAATGATCGATATTGACGTTTTTACATCAGATTTCAATAAATTTTATGTTATTTGACTCAGCTAACAATGTCCTTTACTTTTTGTGTCTACATTTATTTTCAATAAACTTTGTTTGAATTTTTGAGATGTACGATGGGTCGTTTCTCATGTATTTCTTTTCTTATGTATTTTTTCTTCTTGTGTATGTTTTTCTTATACCGACAAATAGATCCCATTTGAATAGCATCAAAATTGAGCAAGTTGTTGAGCAAAATTGTCCAGAAAACCAGTGTTTCGCCACCAATGGCATGTGAATATAGCATGCGATCAATACTAGTTTCTTAATGATCAATGGTGTTGAGGCTGATATTGGTACAAAAATGACAGGTACATGGAAAGTAAAGTTTAGCATGCATTCATTCAACTTTTTTGTACATTATTGTTTTATGTTCGTAACTGTTGGAAAATATTTTTAGAATGTTGTATATTATTATATTCTTGGAGCATATCAAAATCTTAAGTTCAACAAATTTATCAAAGAACGCAGTAGCAATTAAAAAACAACGTTTTTTAAGAACAAAAAACTTTATTAAAAAATAAATTACAATTAATTGATCATTTTTGCCATTTTCTTTGAGGTTTTGTTGTCAGAAGAAAATCTTTTTCGTTTTTGTTTTTTAATTGTGTTCTTCTTTGATCTTGTTAAGATACCTCATCCTAATTATACACCTTTAGATCTCGTTCGAAATTTTCTGCAGCAAAATGATCGAAGCAAAAAATAAATCCTACTGGTATTGGGATTCCAATCGTCATTTTCTCCGGCACTTAGCGATCCATTGCTTCCTAATGGATTTATCGGTAGGAAATATGACAAAATAGCAATTAATTAATACACATATTTAAAACACAAGAGTTGAGAGAACAAGTACGCTGACAAACCGGCCGAGGCATGTTTAGAATTCAGAGTTTTCCACAATTAATATTACAGCCAATACATTCTTCAAATTTAATAACGGTAATCATGATATTAAATAATTATGCATTTTAGAATGGATCTACGGGCAATAAATAATTAAAATAGTGAACTTACCGGTGAAAAGAAAGATCGTGTCACGCCATTCCGCAATCGCACGCACTACAACTGGTTTTCCCATTTCTTATTAACAATGATTTTTAAAAACCCTTGATGAAACTCTCTATTAAAACTGTAATAAAAAACTTGGCGTACACAAAACCTTCACATTGAAAGGAAAGCGGAGAAGTAATGTTGTTGCGATGAAAGTCTGATGAGGCTTTGAGGAAGGTTTATACCAGTGACGTCAGAGGAAGCCGCCCCTTGATGTTCGAGCCCGCCTTGTAATTTATACACCGACCCAAGGTGACAGGAGGGCTCGATCCGATACTAACCCGCACGGCATGACGTCACTGGTATAAAGACAAACACCAGTTAGATAGCTTTCAACTAACCTTTGGCAGCGGAATTTCATTACTTACTATTAATTATCATTTTTTCTCGATAAAATTTTTTTTTATCTATAACCATACTTAGAATTAAATGATACAAAAATAATCTGATAGAATTCAAATAATTTAAAATTGACTTTTAAAATACTTACCTAATCGTAAAGATTCAGATATTTTATTTTTGAGACACTATTTTTTCATTTCTAACGTTCTTCACTGATGAAGTTAAAAAAATAAATCACCGTTGAAAAAAAAGTGGGAAAAAATTATTGATATTGACGTTTTTACATCAGATTCCAATAAATTTTGTGTTATTTGACTCAGCTCAACAATGTCCTTTACTTTTTGTGTCTACATTTATTTTCAATAAACTTTTTCTAGGATATCTAGTCTGATAAAAATCAACTGAATTTTTGAGATGTACGATTGGTCGTTTCTTATGTATTTTCCACCGACATAATAATATAGATCCCATTTGAATAGCATCAAAATTGAGCAAGTTGATGAGCAAAATTGTCCAGAAAACCAGTGTTTCGCCACCAATGGCATGTGAACCATATATTATATCTTTTCCTTCTGAAAATAGCATGCCATCAATACTAGTTTCTTAGTGATCAATGGAGTTGAGGCTAGCTACTATTGGTGCAAAAATGACAGGTACGTAGAAAGTAAAGTTTAGCATGAATGTACTCATTCAACTTTTTTTTTTGTTCATTATTGTTTTATGTTCATAACTGTTGGAGAATATTTTTAGAATGTTGTATAATATTCTTGGAGCATATCATAATCTTAAGTTCAACAAATTTATCAAAGAACACAGTAGCAATAAAAAAACAACGTTTTTGAAGAACAAAAAACTTTATTAAAAAATAAATTACAATTAATTTATCATTTTTGCCATTTTCTTTGAGGTTTTGTTGTCAGAAGAAAATCTTTTTCTTTTTTTTAATTGTCCTCTTCTTTGATCTTGTTAAGATACCCCATCCTAATTATACACCTTTAGATCTCGTTCGAAATCTTCTGCAGAAAAATGCTCGGAGCAAATAAATCCTACTGGCTGAGTTAGAAAGCATGTTGGGTAATTTTTTTGTTTATTTATTTTAATTTTTTTGTGAAAGGGAATTTATATTTGCAGTAGGTAGAAAGATAGCGAGCGTATCAGCTGAAGCTGAGGGCTCCATTTATAGCTGGTAGCTTGTTCTAGCAGTCCATGTTCACCTATCTAAATTTTCAATTTGACAGTGTTTTATTTATATTAAATGAACAACTTCATTTTTTTCAGTTAGGTCGTACATTATTTAGGTACCTGATACTTACCTACCTACAGTTCTTTCCTTGAATTTTGAAGAATGATACAACTCTTGCAGTATAAACCTTGTCATTCATCCGCTGTCCACTTGCCATTTTTCAGAGCTGGGATTTTGAGAAGCCTTCCCGTGCATAAAAGAAGCTGTACCTGTGCTGGCTGAAGAGATGAAGAAATAACGAAAACGACCAATGGGGGATGAGAGTGGAGAAGAATGATAAATATTCTGTTTGATCGACCAGTTATCAGTTGATGGTGCCCATTCAGAGCCGAAATATTTACCTAAATAATATTCACCCCCTCTCAATCGACTTATCACCTTCTTAAAAATTAATGTCCTGAAAAAGGGTATTTTATGATGTATTGCCAAAAATAAATGTGTAATGCATATTTTCCATTGTCTCACTTTTTTTTCTTACCCACAACAATGAATACAGTAATTAACTCCTAGTAGCAGAGTGCAGTAGACTGAAACTGAAAGGTCTTGTTAACTTTTGGGGCCACTCTAAGTTGCATGCAGGTTGAAAAGGGATAAGACAGCATGTTTAATTTTTTGAGGATTTTTATTGCCCAATGTACAGAGTTTACCTATATTTTTTTAAAATCTTGGTTGGTGTAAATAACAGCGTAATAATTATATTGCTCGATGAGAATGAAATGAACACGTCTATGTTCTGCCGAGACCGTACTCTACAGGTAATGTGAACAACTGAAGGTAGTAGGCTCGAATCGCTCCTGAAACCAATACACAATGTTGAAGAGTTGACCAGTTGTTAGATAATTTTATATAATAATAATAATCACTCGAGTAATTTTATGGAAGTGAGGAATGTTTTGTAAAGCAAATTAATGAATACGCCACATACTTGTAATCCACCTTCAGATTGACTGTGAGACCCTGTGACTCAATCTTGACGTCCGTTTCCATAACCGAAAAAGTATCTTCTTCCTCAACAAAGCCTGAAAAAGGACATAAACCGTTGAAAATGATTTTAACTGGTTTCTTAAATCAATAGGGTCGAGAAGTAGAATAACTTAGTGCCTTTTTCCACTATTGGTTCACTAATTCGGCAAAGATTTTTCACCCCTTCGGACTGGTTAGGGCAGCATATTAGGTCGATTGGGTGCCAATAGTTTTATACATAGAAAATGTGGTAAACAATCAATGTATGTTTAAATAAATCAATATCATTGTCAATGAGTTTTTAATTAACACCACACTTTATCTCCTCATCCAACAACCTTGCTTTGACAAAACACTAGGTATTTCAGTTGTGACTGTATCATATTCGTGAGGAAGGGTTAGCAACAAGTGGCAGATTTTATCTGACTCATCAAACTTCGATCCGAGATCCTCTAACTCACGAACGATGGTGTCCACAACGAGAAAATGGTCAATGGAATAATCAAATTTATAGCAGAAACGTCGGCGGAACTGAAGTTGACGCGATGAGCGGGCTCTACGTCTGATAAGACATAGACGAGTCCTTTATCTTCGAGAATCCCCCCAATAGAACCAAATAGAACGGGTAATAACGTCGAATTAGTCGTAAATTATTGACGATTGATTTATGGCGAGGCGAAATTATCACGCACGCGGCCGAACGAAAAAAGGAAATCGAACGTAAACAAAGGGCAACCGGCTTTCGAAAATAATCACCCGCGTAAAAAACAATTTACGCATTAGCGCGCGCCGTGCAAATGACCATAACCTGTTGAGAAGAGTAAGAGTAAACGACGCTGGGAAAAACACGAAACTAATATTAATTAGTTTATTAGCGAAATATAGCAAAAATCAAAATAGTTAACGGGAAGACAAACGAAAGTTCGAGAATGAATAATAAATTATCACAGTACAGTAGTAACAGATAAGATAACATGTTGAGCAAGAGAGAGGGCGTAGAACTGTCCATCCAAGTCAAACATTCCAAGAGCTGGTCAATTCACATAATATGATTTTTGTCCTTAAAATAATGCTATTCTAGCTTAAAAATCAATGAACTACTCAATATTGAATTATTGGAAGATCGGCATAATTTCTTTTGATTATTTCACAAATTAAAAAGCTACTAGTTAGTTCATTGTTCATGTAGGGATCAATTTAATCATGTTAGAGTAGGAGAAAAATATAGGTAATAAAGGTAAATATAATTACACTATACAAGGTAAAATATAATTTAAGAAAAAATTATTGAGACTGCCGCTCACATTCGGTCCCGAACGAGACATAAGGCCCGCCCACCTTCTCAAGGCTAGGCAAGGCAGAGCTCTCGCGGCTGGTACGGCCTTTCACCTCAGTCTCGTATCTCCTCGCGCCTGGCACGAACGTCCGCTGTGCTCAGTCTCGTATCACCTCGCGCCAAGTGTTTATTTTTCTTCTTCGTCCGAACTTCTATTATGGTAAGTTTACTACGTTGCTATTTATTTGCTTTCATACGCCTCATCTCATGGTCGGTCTCTAAATGCAACATGTGGCATGCGTTGAAGTGATTTGCCGTGCTATTGAGTAGGAGGGTTCGAAAATACTTTTTCATAGTACATAATATCCAAACACAATTTAAAACGATGTAATAATTCTTGAGATTTTGTTGAAATCATGCTGGACTCCTGTATTTTCGTATCCACAACACCGGTTATGATTAAAGACTGTAAGAACGTTCAAGTGTCAGCTATAGGATATTCTAATAATCAGAAAATTAAAATGTTGATAACTTATGTCAAGTTCGCCAATTATGGCGAACTGGATTGGCTCCTTGATGTTTTGGTTTAATATTCAACAATAAACCATTCTAATCGCCCAAGAAAAAAATTTTTATAACCCTTCCTCAAAATTTGATGTTTTACGTTTCAAGGCATGTAGAATCCGAATATCCAATAAAAACGCTGCAAATGATTGTACACTGGTTAATTATTCCTTCGCTTCAATATTGATTTAGAAAGACTATCCATTTGTGATAGTAATTATTCCGAACAATTTTGACGTTTCCACCGAAATTATCTACGCTTGGTTCAATCAATACCAAACTTATATCACGTAAACTAGACTTAAATTTGAACAATTTTAGTCTTCAAACTAAGGAAAAACAGTTTTCGTTTAGAAATTACGCAGTCCCAAACATAGGTCCCTAAAAACATCGATTGCTCCCGTATTAAAATTGATTTTTAACCATCATTGGAAAAATCAGTATATTTGAATGCTTGAAGTTCTTTAATGTTTGTAGCGATGTGTAAATTACTTGATTCCCCCTTCAGGGACGGTCATAAATTTTTGAGTGTCATTGCTATGAAAATGACCTCATTTTATGATACTTGGCTTGTATTGTTAGGCTCAGATACTGCACTTCTGCATTATTAACCTAATTCGTAGGTTTTTCTACTTTTCTTTCTTTTTTCAAAACAGTTGTAGTGTACTAACGTTGCGGCCTTCGTATTAGTTTCTTGATTTTATAATTTTGGTTATATCTTCTGTTACTGACTAGATCATGTATGTTCTGTGTTATCTATGTACACTTCAACACAGTTACTAGTTGGAGTCACATAAATATGATCATGCATTTATGTGTGGAATCAAAAGTTTGGTAATAAATAAATCAGTCGAGCATGATTGTGCGTAGTGAACGTTATTTAACAACGTGTTGTTTCAGAGTGGTTAAGGATGGCTCCTGATACGTTGGAACTTTGTAAGGAGAACATCCAACCCCTGGAGCAGGGACGAGAGCAAGCAAACTTGGATTAGCACTTCGTGCCCTGAGTGATGTTGAACTTCGGGCGAAACTCCAAAAAGAGCGAGAGTTTGTATATTATAGCTGTTTTTAATTTTTCTTGTTTCTAATTAATTTCAATCTGTGTGATTTGAGTTGATGATATTTTTCAGGGAGCATGAAAAATATGACATATGATGGAAATGACCCCCTACCGCCGCGGCATGACTATGTCGATTGGATTGAACAGAGTTGCCCAAAACATGGCAAAGAAGTGAATCTGATACCGCTTCTTGAAGATACCATCATGCAATTCAAGGAAGTGGAGCAGTATAAACAGGACAGTCGGTTTACCGACCTAATCATCAAATACGTGAGGATGGTGGCAATTTTTTGTTTGTGGAGTGATAAACTGATTCATGATTGGGGAATAAAATTTCTGGGATACATGCAGCTAAATATTTGGTGAAAGAAGTCAGCGTTCAGTATAAATTGTGTGATAGGGCTGGTGTTCAGCCCCTGTAAGTCGATGAGATTACTTTTTAAACTTATTTTTGAGAGGGATACCTACTATCCTGGTAGGTCCCAAATTAAAACAAAATCCATCCAGTAGTTACAGCCCCAGATTCGGAGAAATGCTGGAAAAAGTGATTTTTGCGAAAATAGCAACTTTTGATTTTGCAAGCTAATAACTTTTACAAAAACCTTGCAAATGCGATGAGTGGTTTCACTTTTTTGAGGTTTTTCTAGTACCCAGCCACGTCGAGAAAAAAATATGAACACTATTGCACTTGGAAGTACTTAGCAAGAGCTTTCCAACGATGGTAAAAAATCAATTTTAGGTGGCATAATGAGAGAGCAATCGATGTTTTTATAGACCTATGTATGAGACCTCATAACTTCTAAACGAAAACTGTTTTTTCATAGTTTGTAAACCTAAATTGTTCACATTTAAGACTAGTTTACGTAATCAAAGTTTGGTATTGATTGGACTAAAAGTAAATAATACTTCTAAGGCCGTATTTCTTAAAAATTTGTTTCAAAATCACGTTTTTGGAATATATATGGTTGTAGAAAAAAAACTACGTTAGTCTTAGAATTTTCGTTGAAAGATTTGAATTTAGCGTTAAATGTTCAAGAAATAACATGCAGGTAGTTGCCGCGAAGTTGCGACATTTTTGTTATTTTTTTCCTTTTCAGAGTTTGTATTATAGGCAGATAATTTTCAAAGTTGGTTTTATTATTTTTTTAAACTTTTTTTTTCTTTTTTTAGTGTCATACAATTATGGACAGCTCTCTTCACAAAATTTGCCCAAGCTTTCTTCATTGTGGTTTTGTCACTTACTACCAACAGACCAAACAAAATTCATAAATCTGTTGGACACTGAAGATCTAAACTATAATGATTACCTAACTACTTTCAATGTTATTATGTTGATTGAGAGTGAGTTTGAACGTTAGAAATTAATGGAATAATCTATCCACTGATTTGAGACTCTTGGTCTACATACCGGATGCTTTGATCCCATTGATCCACCTTACAAAACTCAAATAATTTAGTACACCATTTTTGATTACTGAAATGCTCCAATTTACTTGTTCTGTATTTCTCAAATGATAATAGAGTTATGATTTTCTCGAGCCTATCCGCAATTACACTGAATGAGAGGATCCGAACATAATTTCAGAAATTCACCCAACGTTTGTGCATTATAATGACAGGATTTGGCCCTCAAAACCATGTAATTTGTTGAAAAAGTAATGCTGAATTCAAACCTGTTAACGAAAATTCTATGACTAACGTAGTTTTTTTTTTCTACAAGCATAAATAGTTCAAAAAACGTGATTTCGAAACAATTTTTTTAGAATTACGGCCTGAAAAGTATCTACGCTTGGTTCAATCAATACCAAACTTATATCACGTAAACTAGACTTAAATTTGAACAATTTTAGTCTTCAAACTAAGGAAAAACAGTTTTCGTTTAGAAATTATGCAGTCCCAAACATAGGTCCCTAAAAACATCGATTGCTCCCGTATTAAAATTGATTTTTAACCATCATTGGAAAAATCAGTATATTTGAATGCTTGAAGTTCTTTAATGTTTGTAGCGATGTGTAAATTACTTGATTCCCCCTTCAGGGACGGTCATAAATTTTTGAGTGTCATTGCTATGAAAATGACCTCATTTTATGATACTTGGCTTGTATTGTTAGGCTCAGATACTGCACTTCTGCATTATTAACCTAATTCGTAGGTTTTTCTACTTTTCTTTCTTTTTTAAAAACAGTTGTAGTGTACTAACGTTGCGGCCTTCGTATTAGTTTCTTGATTTTATAATTTTGGTTATATCTTCTGTTACTGACTAGATCATGTATGTTCTGTGTTATCTATGTACACTTCAACACAGTTACTAGTTGGAGTCACATAAATATGATCATGCATTTATGTGTGGAATCAAAAGTTTGGTAATAAATAAATCAGTCGAGCATGATTGTGCGTAGTGAACGTTGTTTAACAACGTGTTGTTTCAGAGTGGTTAAGGATGGCTCCTGATACGTTGGAACTTTGTAAGGAGAACATCCAACCCCTGGAGCAGGGACGAGAGCAAGCAAACTTGGATTAGCACTTCGTGCCCTGAGTGATGTTGAACTTCGGGCGAAACTCCAAAAAGAGCGAGAGTTTGTATATTATAGCTGTTTTTAATTTTTCTTGTTTCTAATTAATTTCAATCTGTGTGATTTGAGTTGATGATATTTTTCAGGGAGCATGAAAAATATGACATATGATGGAAATGACCCCCTACCGCCGCGGCATGACTATGTCGATTGGATTGAACAGAGTTGCCCAAAACATGGCAAAGAAGTGAATCTGATACCGCTTCTTGAAGATACCATCATGCAATTCAAGGAAGTGGAGCAGTATAAACAGGACAGTCGGTTTATCGACCTAATCATCAAATACGTGAGGATGGTGGCAATTTTTTGTTTGTGGAGTGATAAACTGATTCATGATTGGGGAATAAAATTTCTGGGATACATGCAGCTAAATATTTGGTGAAAGAAGTCAGCGTTCAGTATAAATTGTGTGATAGGGCTGGTGTTCAGCCCCTGTAAGTCGATGAGATTACTTTTTAAACTTATTTTTGAGAGGGATACCTACTATCCTGGTAGGTCCCAAATTAAAACAAAATCCATCCAGTAGTTACAGCCCCAGATTCGGAGAAATGCTGGAAAAAGTGATTTTTGCGAAAATAGCAACTTTTGATTTTGCAAGCTAATAACTTTTACAAAAACCTTGCAAATGCGATGAGTGGTTTATTATTCCTTCGATTCAATAGGTAATGATTTGGGAAAACTATCATAACTTGCTCAAACATTAAATTAAAAGGTACATTTTTCGTCTAACTTTATAGTTGAAGAGACCATTTGACGACCATTCCAACAAGATTACGATTTTCATAGCGCCAACGATTCTCGAGTTATACCTTTATGCCCAATTTGTGAAAATCTCCCAAATTTTACTAACCCCCTCAACATTTTACAATTTACGTTTCAAGGCATATAGGGGATCCGAATATCCAGTAGAAAAAATCCTGTCCGTCTGCCGTACGCCGCCATCACTTTTTGGAGGAAACTATTATAGTTACATTTTTGAAATTTCACAAAAAATCAATCGTGGCCTGACAACGGCTCAATTCTTTCGCCAAATCGCTATCTCAATTTTCAGGGCATTTTTGAGGGGGAGAATATTCGTATTTCCCAACGTTTCTCAGAAAAAGGTGTGTTTGATATCCATTTCTATAGATTTTTGGACGCTGAATCGGATAACACCATCGCGGGATCGGTAGCTTTATTGGTTCTCGAGCTATCGCAGTTTGTGTGTAAAATTTGGGAGGTTTTCACAAAGTTGGCATGAGGGAATTACTTGAGAGTTCTTGGAGCCATAAAAATTGTTGTATACGCGTTGGAATGGTCGTCAAACACCCTATTCAACTGTACCGTTAGGCGAAAAAATTAGCATTTCATTTCGAAATTAAGAATAATAGCAATGATTAAAATTACAATAGTTGTTACGGAGTTTTCCCACATAGCTACCAATCTGTTTCACAAATGTTCGGAATAAGTATCATCACAAATGGATATTCTTAAAATGACTATTGAAAAAAAGGAATAATAAACCACTGTACTATTATTTGCTGTATTTTTCATTGTCTGTAGACTTACACTGCTTTAGTTTGCGCACTTCACGCAATTCACGTTTCGCAATTCACATATCGATCATTTTTGATGAAGATCAAAATCCATAAAAAATGATCGATATTGACGTTTTTACATCAGATTTCAATAAATTTTATGTTATTTGACTCAGCTAACAATGTCCTTTACTTTTTGTGTCTACATTTATTTTCAATAAACTTTGTTTGAATTTTTGAGATGTACGATGGGTCGTTTCTCATGTATTTTTTCTTCTTGTGTATGTTTTTCTTATACCGACAAATAGATCCCATTTGAATAGCATCAAAATTGAGCAAGTTGTTGAGCAAAATTGTCCAGAAAACCAGTGTTTCGCCACCAATGGCATGTGAATATAGCATGCGATCAATACTAGTTTCTTAATGATCAATGGTGTTGAGGCTGATATTGGTACAAAAATGACAGGTACATGGAAAGTAAAGTTTAGCATGCATTCATTCAACTTTTTTGTACATTATTGTTTTATGTTCGTAACTGTTGGAAAATATTTTTAGAATGTTGTATATTATTATATTCTTGGAGCATATCAAAATCTTAAGTTCAACAAATTTATCAAAGAACGCAGTAGCAATTAAAAAACAACGTTTTTTAAGAACAAAAAACTTTATTAAAAAATAAATTACAATTAATTGATCATTTTTGCCATTCTTTGAGGTTTTGTTGTCAGAAGAAAATCTTTTTCGTTTTTGTTTTTTAATTGTGTTCTTCTTTGATCTTGTTAAGATACCTCATCCTAATTATACACCTTTAGATCTCGTTCGAAATTTTCTGCAGCAAAATGATCGAAGCAAAAAATAAATCCTACTGGTATTGGGATTCCAATCGTCATTTTCTCCGGCACTTAGCGATCCATTGCTTCCTAATGGATTTATCGGTAGGAAATATGACAAAATAGCAATTAATTAATACACATATTTAAAACACAAGAGTTGAGAGAACAAGTACGCTGACAAACTGGCCGAGGCATGTTTAGAATTCAGAGTTTTCCACAATTAATATTACAGCCAATACATTCTTCAAATTTAATAACGGTAATCATGATATTAAATAATTATGCATTTTAGAATGGATCTACGGGCAATAAATAATTAAAATAGTGAACTTACCGGTGAAAAGAAAGATCGTGTCACGGCATTCCGCAATCGCACGCACTACAACTGGTTTTCCCATTTCTTATTAACAATGATTTTTAAAAACCCTTGATGAAACTCTCTATTAAAACTGTAATAAAAAACTTGGCGTACACAAAACCTTCACATTGAAAGGAAAGCGGAGAAGTAATGTTGTTGCGATGAAAGTCTGATGAGGCTTTGAGGAAGGTTTATACCAGTGACGTCAGAGGAAGCTGCCCCTTGATGTTCGAGCCCGCCTTGTAATTTATACACCGACCCAAGGTGACAGGAGGGCTCGATCCGATACTAACCCGCACGGCATGACGTCACTGGTATAAAGACAAACACCAGTTAGATAGCTTTTAACTAACCTTTGGCAGCGGAATTTCATTACTTACTATTAATTATCATTTTTTCTCGATAAATTTTTTTTTTATCTATAACCATACTTAGAATTAAATGATACAAAAATAATCTGATAGAATTCAAATAATTTAAAACTGACTTTTAAAATACTTATCTAATCGTAAAGATTCAGATATTTTATTTTTGAGACACTATTTTTTCATTTCTAACGTTCTTCACTGATGAAGTTAAAAAAATAAATCACCGTTGAAAAAAAAGTGGGAAAAAATTATTGATATTGACGTTTTTACATCAGATTCCAATAAATTTTGTGTTATTTGACTCAGCTCAACAATGTCCTTTACTTTTTGTGTCTACATTTATTTTCAATAAACTTTTTCTAGGATATCTAGTCTGATAAAAATCAACTGAATTTTTGAGATGTACGATTGGTCGTTTCTTATGTATTTTCCACCGACATAATAATATAGATCCCATTTGAATAGCATCAAAATTGAGCAAGTTGATGAGCAAAATTGTCCAGAAAACCAGTGTTTCGCCACCAATGGCATGTGAACCATATATTATATCTTTTCCTTCTGAAAATAGCATGCCATCAATACTAGTTTCTTAGTGATCAATGGAGTTGAGGCTAGCTACTATTGGTGCAAAAATGACAGGTACGTAGAAAGTAAAGTTTAGCATGAATGTACTCATTCAACTTTTTTTTTTGTTCATTATTGTTTTATGTTCATAACTGTTGGAGAATATTTTTAGAATGTTGTATAATATTCTTGGAGCATATCATAATCTTAAGTTCAACAAATTTATCAAAGAACACAGTAGCAATAAAAAAACAACGTTTTTGAAGAACAAAAAACTTTATTAAAAAATAAATTACAATTAATTTATCATTTTTGCCATTTTCTTTGAGGTTTTGTTGTCAGAAGAAAATCTTTTTCTTTTTTTTAATTGTCCTCTTCTTTTATCTTGTTAACGGGGTTCGGCCCAAGGTGCCTCCGAGGAGAACGAACCAACAGATGGCGCTGAAAATCACTCTGACCTTGAACGGCCGGTCGTCAGTACTTAATCGTTAACCCAATAGATCGCAGCAGCCAGGACCACCTCCAACCCCTCTACCTTTCCCACCGTTTTATTCCCTCTCCGATGTGTATGTTGAAGAAAAATACCGTGCAGGTCGACTCAAAAATTTAAATGCCCAAGGCCATGAAAGTCGAGGAGGGCGATTGAAGGACGTCTGATTTTTATCGCGTGGGTGACGCCGTACTTCGGTGTTATTTTAGCGTATTGACGATATTGTGATTTTTACAGACAGCATAGGTAAATAATTTCAACCGTATACGGATAGCACACATTAGTTCCAAAATATTCAAGTGTTCAAGGTTTTTTCTATTTTGATTTTTACAAAGTGGAAGAGTCAATATTTTTTAGGTCTAAAAATTTTCGTTATGGTAGCGAGCAGATGACGCTTGATTTTTTTGATATTGGGTCACACACTGTACCTTTACATGATGAGCAATTTTCACGATTTGGCTAGTGCCTATTTATGTATTTCGATTTTTACAGGCCGGGACAATCAATATATTTGAACGCTGAGGAATTTAAATTTTTCTTTATGCCAGCTTATTGTAATTAATTTTTTTTAATTTATTATTAGCGGAGGTTAATTAATCAGGAATACGAGCAGTAAAATAGTCCCCAAAATATGTAGTTGGTGCGGTGAATTTGGGACATTTCTGTTATGAAGTTATGCTTTCATTTTCAGAGTTTATTTCATAGGCAAATAATTTTGGAGTTGTTTTTTCCAATTTTTTGTTATTTTAATTTTTTTTCTCTTCAGTGTCACACAACCTCGAAATCTCTCTTCATAAAATTTTTCTACATCAATTTGACTACCTTTTGTCCCTGGCCAATCGTTGGAGCACCAATAAATATAGAATCACCATTTTGCGATCAATTGTAAAGGTAAATGATTGGTCGTCGATTTTTCCTGTATAGGCATTTTTCGTAGAATTAAATTTAATAAACAGATAGCTCGAGGGAGAGGGGAACCCTTCAAAATAAATTAATTTAGCCAAATCCAATCAATTTGTTACACAAATCGTTCATTTCTTCAATCGTCAATTTAACCGCAATTCCGCGGGAGAAAACTTTAAAAAACAATACCTAGTACCTAATGTTAAATAAAAAATAAAACTCCAAAATTTTATGTTTTGAAAATAAGACATAATGTAGAAAAAAATGTGCACATTCTTGTAGTTGAAAGTACACTCAGCAAGAGTTTTCCAACGATGGTAAAAAAAAAATTTACGTGGCAATAATAAGGGGGCAATTGATGTTTTTGATACCTCCATTACTTCTGAATGAAAGCTTTCTTCCATTGTTTGTAATCCTAACTGTTTCAATTTGAGTCCAATTTGCAAGATTAAAGTGTGGTATTGATGGGACTAGAACTAGATAATATCCCCCCGTATTTATTGTAAATTTAGAGTTGAGAGACAACTTTACTGAAAATGTGCCATACGAATCGATATATAAAAAAGGTGGAGAAATTATTTTACGACCTTTTCGTCAATTAAATAGAAATTCCTGATCTCCAAAATCCCATTTTTTCAATTAGGCCTTTGATTTTTCGTAAAATACTTTTTTCATAAAATCTTACGACTTGGTAATTTCATTATATATTTTTAATGTCATGTCACCTTGGAGCAATTCGCGCTAGAAGAAAATCGAAAACAAGGTTTTTTTACCTAGAAGTGGAATATATCTCGAAAAAAATTACTGTTTTTTTATTTATTTATTTTAAATCAAATTTCCTCAATTTGCTTACACAGAACTACTTTTTTCCAAATTCGCGAACGTAAATAAAAAAAAATTCCAAAGTCCAAACACCAACCAAAAGTACGAAAAACCGACAAAATTTATAAAAATTTATTAATTGTTAGAATGTGATACTTTTCACGACAAAAATTCTTATTGTACGTCTAATTTTCTTTTGGAATCATTATAATTAATTAAAACTGAACCGTACTGCAAGTATTCGAAACGAATATTCAAAGTTGAAAAACATAACAACGGAGTAGTTACTAAAACTGGGGAAAGGTAATAGTTGTCGTCAAATTTCCGTCGTTTTGACGTCAAATTCGGATTCAGCGTTAAATTTCCTATAAAATAGCCTTCAAAATCACTTAGCAACATAATTTTACGTAATTTACCAACCTCACCACTGCCTGCGGAGCTTAAAATTTCAGCCCGTGAAAAACTCGATTTACGGAAAATAGTTTCTGTGGCACTGTTTAAATGTTTTCACCAAATAATTTTTTGCCATTTACGTGTGTAAGGCGGTTTAATGAAGTCTCCTGCTTATTAAAACCATCGATTCAAATTAATTTTTACCTCGAAAATCACGGTTACAGTGCAATTTTCGAGCTTTCAAGAACCAATTATTTGGACCGCTTGCAGATTTTTCCGAAAATGGAAAAAATCTATACATACAATTTATAAAATTTAAGGTTTTTCGATACAACAGATCGTTTGCGAGTTACTAGGTGTGAGAAAACTGAACGGAGGACGATAATTTTTAGAATGGGCACAGCGTAACAGCGGAACGATTGAGGTCCGAATTCGAAAATGTAGACTGAGTAGGTAAAGCTCGGTTGACGCTACATTTTTCGAATTCAAGAAAGAACGACCTAATTTGCCATTTTTCTGAAAGAGAGAATATCCACTTTCAAAATTGTTTCTCGAAATGTCACCATCTGAGCGAAAGAGGCGCAAAAATATGTGTTTTTAAAAGTTTTTTCTGTTGATTCTAAAGATGAATCTATTATAAATAAATCTATAATAAAAAACAACAAGTCAGCTTTTTCATTAGAACCGATCGTTTACGAGATGATCAGATAATGGAAATACGGAACGAAGGCCGAAAATTATCCTGAAAACAGGGCAACGGCGGGTCGAAGTGAGATCCACACAGGTCCGCCTTCCCGTCAGAGCTACCCGAGGACCGCCAAGAAAAAGACGTTGCCAGATCGACCGGCTCGAGGCAACTTGGCAGGAGTCGTGTTGGCTTGGAGTCGCCTCGAGCCGGTCGATCTGGCAACGTTGTAACCTCGGCCGCTGCGATGATGTGTTACGATTTTCTCAAGCCTATCCGCAGTTACACTGAATGAGAGAATCCTAACAAAGTTCGGAAACTCACCTAACGTTAGTGCATGATTAAAATTATTTGGCCCTCAAAATTGTGTTATTTGATGAAAATTTAATGCAGAATTCAAAACTCGAACAGTTGTTCAGAAGTTATGAGGTTTCAAACAAAGGTCCATAAAACATCAATTACCCCCTTATTATAATCTAAAACTAATTTTTTTTTATCATTGTTGGATAGCTCTTGCTGAGTACTTTCAAATGCAAAATGTTCATATTTTTTTCTTGACGTACTTGGGAACGGTGCTCGAAAAACCTCAAAAATGTGAAAATCGTCATTACGTTTTATTTTTTCGTTACACATTCTTCTTTACACGCCATATATATCAGAATACTTACTGAACGAAAATTACAGCTAGGCCCTTCCGATTTTTTCAGTAGGATTATAATTAAATAAAAAGATAACTCGAGGGAGAGGGAAAATACCATATAAATATATAAAGGAATCCTACCGCCTTCGGAATTCAGTTATTTCACTAAATCTTATCAATTTATTACACGAAATTTTCATTTCTTTAATTGTCAATCGGCCATAATTAAACGATAAATTTTAAAAACAAAAACAATAATAACAATAATAATAAATAATTAAGTAACACTACAAAATTTTATTTTTTGAAAATTGATCTTTTTGAGAAGTTGTGTTTTTGTAAGAAATGGTTGCAGAAAAAAAATGCGATATATTTGCAGTAAATTTAATTTATTTAAAAAACGAAAATGGAAACTTTTTCAATAGCGCCGGTTGCTTACGAGGTAATGTTAGTGAACGCCTGAACGGAGAGAGCGAAAATCTCAAAAACAGCGCGAAACGGATCGACGTGAGATTGTCAATCTGTACGATCCGAGGACCGGCTAGAATAATCCTGAAAGGCTCTACTCGTAGGCGAGGAGGCAACGTTGTACCCTTGCCGTCCGAAGCAGCCGTGTGGAAGCAGGAGGGTGAGGAAGAAGGGCGGAGCGGAGGGACTGCTAGGAGTAGTCAACTATTCCGCCGCCCGACAGATCGCGCCACTTGATGGGCCAAAATTTTTGCCGAAAATTTTGCCAAAATTTTGCGGTTTTTTTGGTACGGAATATAAAGAAGGCTAAGAGAAACTGTTCAAGCTTTGAAATATATTTTTCTGACGCCTACAACTCGAGAAATCTACTGAAAACCTCCCAAAAACACACATTTTTGCGTCTCTTTCGCTCAAACGGTGACATAAAAAAAAAAAAATTGGTAGGGGATATAGCCACATCTATAACGGTCATTTTAAGCTATAAAACACGAAAATCGGTCCACTGGTGTGGCCGAATTTAGGTGAAAACCTCCCAAAAACACACATTTTTGCGTCTCTTTCGCTCAAACGGTCATATAAAAAAAAAAAATTGGTAGGGGATATAGCCACATCTATACTGCCGTCCTAAGTAGAAAAGCAGTAACTCGATTTTTTCGCATTTTGACTTTTTGGTGTCGTTGGATTCGTTAGCTCAATCTCTATCATTTGCAATCGCGAAAACGAGCTTTTTATGAAAATAAAATGGTGTAAATGAAGAAAATAGTTATGCTGCTTTTCAATAATGGTGGGTCATACAAGGACAAAAGGCAGTTTCGCATTGTGCAATGTAAAAAAGCAGTAAACCGGGACAAGCTGTGTCTTTCCGTTGCACAGGGCATGACATTCGGACGAAACCTGTAACAGTACTGCGTTTTTCTGTTGTAATCCAATGCGAAAAGGCGCACCTTTGAAAAGCAGCGCTTCAAGCGCTGTCTTTTACCGTTGTTTTGATCAGCATTTTCATCTTCGCGGCCCTTAAACTGCTTTTATCCGTTGCACCACAAGCACATTTTGGAATGCACTGTCGCGCAGTTTTTATCGTTTTTCTAGCTTAATTATTCTAGCTCATCAAATAACGAACCAATAGCTGTGATTTTGCGAGCAGGTATATTTGGCAGAGACAAAAAGGACAAAAAGGGCGTTTTGTTGCCATTTTTTTCTCACCACAGAGATCCCAAAAATATAATTTTGTGGCTCGACATTTGCAGAGCTCAAAATAAAGACATGGCTTTAATGTAAAACCTTGTTCAGATCGTCAACTCGACCAACATAAAAAAAAAAAAAAAACTGTGTAAGAACATAGAAATAGTGTTGGAAGTTTCGAGATCTTTTCAGTAGTTTCGTTTAACTTGATTGGGCTTGTGCCTGAAGAGACTTGTCGTGTTACCTACTTCGTTACCCAAAGAAATTTCTTAGGATCTATCTTCTGACAGTAAGAAAAATGTCAATATTAAAATTAACGAAGTAGTTTTCAAGTAGATAGGTACTCCTATATTTATTTGTAATAGAAGTAATGTACTCGAGAACTACTTCGTTACCTTTGTTGCTATTTTTTCTACCGACTAATGTTACATTAAATGTAACAAATTTTGTTCAATTCTTACTTTTTTTATTGAAAATTTTGATCTTGTGCAACGTAAGACTGAACAATCAGTTACCTTAAAAATTTGAGTTTGTATGTTTACGTACTGATATAAACATATTACCTAGGTACCTACTTTTTTGCAATTCAGTTTTTTTCTCAATAAACTTTTTTTAAATTCTTTATTTCTATCAGTAAATAATACTAATTTAAACAAACTAAAAACGAAAATTAAACTCCTAGGAAAATATTCCCCTATGTGGACCACGCGGTCCGTGTTAGGGAGAAGAGTTCTGAATTAAGACAATTGTTCACATTACCTCTCTAAAATAAAAATAATTTCAGCTAAAAATTACAGAAAAGAAACTATCTAAAAAAAGAGAAGAAGAAGTTTCTGTCATTTACGAATCGCTTCTAAATTTATTGTTTTCAGTTAAATCGGGAAGGTTGCGTGCACCCATGTTTGGCACTAGCTGATGAAATAAAGAAAAACTACATTTTATTATTATTAACCGACTTCAAAAAGAGGAGGTTAATCAATAAGGTTACATAGAACCTACCTAGTACATATACAATTAGTATAGAAAATAGTTTTTTTCCTTGTCGTGATATGTCATTATTTTGATCCTCACAAAGGTGAACAACAGTAACTATAGCATACAATGAAGAAAAAAACAGTAAGCAACTTACTGCAGTAGGAAAATGTGCGGTAGCACAACGGAGAAAGACAGTTTGCCAATAATGCAAGGGTGAAAAACAGTTTTACCCCGATACTGTTGCAATAGGCATGGCGATTCAGAATGAATACAAAGGTAAAAAACAGTTTGGTGAATTAAAAATAGTATTTTTATCTTTTTTTGCATGTGACCTATAAAAAATAAAATAAAGAAGTGGTAGATAGCTATTTCGACCAAGAAAACTGATTTTCGATCCGTATGGAGGTTTTTATGGCACAAAACGCAAAACCTCAATTTTCTCAAAACTAGTTTTCTGGAGTTACTGCTTTTCTACTTTGGACGGCAGTATAACGGTCATTTTAAGCTTTAAAACTCGAAAATCGGTCCACTGGTGTGGCCGAATTTAGGTGAAAACCTCCAAAAAACGTGGGCCGAACGCCCTTAAGATACCCCATCCTAATTATACACCTTTAGATCTCGTTCGAAATCTTCTGCAGAAAAATGCTCGGAGCAAATAAATCCTACTGGCTGAGTTAGAAAGCATGTTGGGTAATTTTTTTGTTTATTTATTTTAATTTTTTTGTGAAAGGGAATTTATATTTGCAGTAGGTAGAAAGATAGCGAGCGTATCAGCTGAAGCTGAGGGCTCCATTTATAGCTGGTAGCTTGTTCTAGCAGTCCATGTTCACCTATCTAAATTTTCAATTTGACAGTGTTTTATTTATATTAAATGAACAACTTCATTTTTTTCAGTTAGGTCGTACATTATTTAGGTACCTGATACTTACCTACCTACAGTTCTTTCCTTGAATTTTGAAGAATGATACAACTCTTGCAGTATAAACCTTGTCATTCATCCGCTGTCCACTTGCCATTTTTCAGAGCTGGGATTTTGAGAAGCCTTCCCGTGCATAAAAGAAGCTGTACCTGTGCTGGCTGAAGAGATGAAGAAATAACGAAAACGACCAATGGGGGATGAGAGTGGAGAAGAATGATAAATATTCTGTTTGATCGACCAGTTATCAGTTGATGGTGCCCATTCAGAGCCGAAATATTTACCTAAATAATATTCACCCCCTCTCAATCGACTTATCACCTTCTTAAAAATTAATGTCCTGAAAAAGGGTATTTTATGATGTATTGCCAAAAATAAATGTGTAATGCATATTTTCCATTGTCTCACTTTTTTTTCTTACCCACAACAATGAATACAGTAATTAACTCCTAGTAGCAGAGTGCAGTAGACTGAAACTGAAAGGTCTTGTTAACTTTTGGGGCCACTCTAAGTTGCATGCAGGTTGAAAAGGGATAAGACAGCATGTTTAATTTTTTGAGGATTTTTATTGCCCAATGTACAGAGTTTAACTAGGTATATTTTTTTAAAAATCTTGGTTGGTGTAAATAACAGCGTAATAATTATATTGCTCGATGAGAATGAAATGAACACGTCTATGTTCTGCCGAGACCGTACTCTACAGGTAATGTGAACAACTGAAGGTAGTAGGCTCGAATCGCTCCTGAAACCAATACACAATGTTGAAGAGTTGACCAGTTGTTAGATAATTTTATATAATAATAATAATCACTCGAGTAATTTTATGGAAGTGAGGAATGTTTTGTAAAGCAAATTAATGAATACGCCACATACTTGTAATCCACCTTCAGATTGACTGTGAGACCCTGTGACTCAATCTTGACGTCCGTTTCCATAACCGAAAAAGTATCTTCTTCCTCAACAAAGCCTGAAAAAGGACATAAACTGTTGAAAATGATTTTAACTGGTTTCTTAAATCAATAGGGTCGAGAAGTAGAATAACTTAGTGCCTTTTTCCACTATTGGTTCACTAATTCGGCAAAGATTTTTCACCCCTTCGGACTGGTTAGGGCAGCATATTAGGTCGATTGGGTGCCAATAGTTTTATACATAGAAAATGTGGTAAACAATCAATGTATGTTTAAATAAATCAATATCATTGTCAATGAGTTTTTAATTAACACCACACTTTATCTCCTCATCCAACAACCTTGCTTTGACAAAACACTAGGTATTTCAGTTGTGACTGTATCATATTCGTGAGGAAGGGTTAGCAACAAGTGGCAGATTTTATCTGACTCATCAAACTTCGATCCGAGATCCTCTAACTCACGAACGATGGTGTCCACAACGAGAAAATGGTCAATGGAATAATCAAATTTATAGCAGAAACGTCGGCGGAACTGAAGTTGACGCGATGAGCGGGCTCTACGTCTGATAAGACATAGACGAGTCCTTTATCTTCGAGAATCCCCCCAATAGAACCAAATAGAACGGGTAATAACGTCGAATTAGTCGTAAATTATTGACGATTGATTTATGGCGAGGCGAAATTATCACGCACGCGGCCGAACGAAAAAAGGAAATCGAACGTAAACAAAGGGCAACCGGCTTTCGAAAATAATCACCCGCGTAAAAAACAATTTACGCATTAGCGCGCGCCGTGCAAATGACCATAACCTGTTGAGAAGAGTAAGAGTAAACGACGCTGGGAAAAACACGAAACTAATATTAATTAGTTTATTAGCGAAATATAGCAAAAATCAAAATAGTTAACGGGAAGACAAACGAAAGTTCGAGAATGAATAATAAATTATCACAGTACAGTAGTAACAGATAAGATAACATGTTGAGCAAGAGAGAGGGCGTAGAACTGTCCATCCAAGTCAAACATTCCAAGAGCTGGTCAATTCACATAATATGATTTTTGTCCTTAAAATAATGCTATTCTAGCTTAAAAATCAATGAACTACTCAATATTGAATTATTGGAAGATCGGCATAATTTCTTTTGATTATTTCACAAATTAAAAAGCTACTAGTTAGTTCATTGTTCATGTAGGGATCAATTTAATCATGTTAGAGTAGGAGAAAAATATAGGTAATAAAGGTAAATATAATTACACTATACAAGGTAAAATATAATTTAAGAAAAAATTATTGAGACTGCCGCTCACATTCGGTCCCGAACGAGACATAAGGCCCGCCCACCTTCTCAAGGCTAGGCAAGGCAGAGCTCTCGCGGCTGGTACGGCCTTTCACCTCAGTCTCGTATCTCCTCGCGCCTGGCACGAACGTCCGCTGTGCTCAGTCTCGTATCACCTCGCGCCAAGTGTTTATTTTTCTTCTTCGTCCGAACTTCTATTATGGTAAGTTTACTACGTTGCTATTTATTTGCTTTCATACGCCTCATCTCATGGTCGGTCTCTAAATGCAACATGTGGCATGCGTTGAAGTGATTTGCTGTGCTATTGAGTAGGAGGGTTCGAAAATACTTTTTCATAGTACATAATATCCAAACACAATTTAAAACGATGTAATAATTCTTGAGATTTTGTTGAAATCATGCTGGACTCCTGTATTTTCGTATCCACAACACCGGTTATGATTAAAGACTGTAAGAACGTTCAAGTGTCAGCTATAGGATATTCTAATAATCAGAAAATTAAAATGTTGATAACTTATGTCAAGTTCGCCAATTATGGCGAACTGGATTGGCTCCTTGATGTTTTGGTTTAATATTCAATAATAAACCATTCTAATCGCCCAAGAAAAAAATTTTTATAACCCTTCCTCAAAATTTGATGTTTTACGTTTCAAGGCATGTAGAATCCGAATATCCAATAAAAACGCTGCAAATGATTGTACACTGGTTAATTATTCCTTCGCTTCAATATTGATTTAGAAAGACTATCCATTTGTGATAGTAATTATTCCGAACAATTTTGACGTTTCCACCGAAATTATCTACGCTTGGTTCAATCAATACCAAACTTATATCACGTACCTAAACTAGACTTAAATTTGAACAATTTTAGTCTTCAAACTAAGGAAAAACAGTTTTCGTTTAGAAATTATGCAGTCCCAAACATAGGTCCCTAAAAACATCGATTGCTCCCGTATTAAAATTGATTTTTAACCATCATTGGAAAAATCAGTATATTTGAATGCTTGAAGTTCTTTAATGTTTGTAGCGATGTGTAAATTACTTGATTCCCCCTTCAGGGACGGTCATAAATTTTTGAGTGTCATTGCTATGAAAATGACCTCATTTTATGATACTTGGCTTGTATTGTTAGGCTCAGATACTGCACTTCTGCATTATTAACCTAATTCGTAGGTTTTTCTACTTTTCTTTCTTTTTTAAAAACAGTTGTAGTGTACTAACGTTGCGGCCTTCGTATTAGTTTCTTGATTTTATAATTTTGGTTATATCTTCTGTTACTGACTAGATCATGTATGTTCTGTGTTATCTATGTACACTTCAACACAGTTACTAGTTGGAGTCACATAAATATGATCATGCATTTATGTGTGGAATCAAAAGTTTGGTAATAAATAAATCAGTCGAGCATGATTGTGCGTAGTGAACGTTATTTAACAACGTGTTGTTTCAGAGTGGTTAAGGATGGCTCCTGATACGTTGGAACTTTGTAAGGAGAACATCCAACCCCTGGAGCAGGGACGAGAGCAAGCAAACTTGGATTAGCACTTCGTGCCCTGAGTGATGTTGAACTTCGGGCGAAACTCCAAAAAGAGCGAGAGTTTGTATATTATAGCTGTTTTTAATTTTTCTTGTTTCTAATTAATTTCAATCTGTGTGATTTGAGTTGATGATATTTTTCAGGGAGCATGAAAAATATGACATATGATGGAAATGACCCCCTACCGCCGCGGCATGACTATGTCGATTGGATTGAACAGAGTTGCCCAAAACATGGCAAAGAAGTGAATCTGATACCGCTTCTTGAAGATACCATCATGCAATTCAAGGAAGTGGAGCAGTATAAACAGGACAGTCGGTTTATCGACCTAATCATCAAATACGTGAGGATGGTGGCAATTTTTTGTTTGTGGAGTGATAAACTGATTCATGATTGGGGAATAAAATTTCTGGGATACATGCAGCTAAATATTTGGTGAAAGAAGTCAGCGTTCAGTATAAATTGTGTGATAGGGCTGGTGTTCAGCTCCTGTAAGTCGATGAGATTACTTTTTAAACTTATTTTTGAGAGGGATGCCTACTATCCTGGTAGGTCCCAAATTAAAACAAAATCCATCCAGTAGTTACAGCCCCAGATTCGGAGAAATGCTGGAAAAAGTGATTTTTGCGAAAATAGCAACTTTTGATTTTGCAAGCTAATAACTTTTACAAAAACCTTGCAAATGCAATGAGTGGTTTCACTTTTTTGAGGTTTTTCTAGTACCCAGCCACGTCGAGAAAAAAATATGAACACTATTGCACTTGGAAGTACTTAGCAAGAGCTTTCCAACGATGGTAAAAAATCAATTTTAGGTGGCATAATGAGAGAGCAATCGATGTTTTTATAGACCTATGTATGAGACCTCATAACTTCTAAACGAAAACTGTTTTTTCATAGTTTGTAAACCTAAATTGTTCACATTTAAGACTAGTTTACGTAATCAAAGTTTGGTATTGATTGGACTAAAAGTAAATAATACTTCTAAGGCCGTATTTCTTAAAAATTTGTTTCAAAATCACGTTTTTGGAATATATATGGTTGTAGAAAAAAAAAAACTACGTTAGTCTTAGAATTTTCGTTGAAAGATTTGAATTTAGCGTTAAATGTTCAAGAAATAACATGCAGGTAGTTGCCGCGAAGTTGCGACATTTTTGTTATTTTTTTCCTTTTCAGAGTTTGTATTATAGGCAGATAATTTTCAAAGTTGGTTTTATTATTTTTTTAAACTTTTTTTTTCTTTTTTTAGTGTCATACAATTATGGACAGCTCTCTTCACAAAATTTGCCCAAGCTTTCTTCATTGTGGTTTTGTCACTTACTACCAACAGACCAAACAAAATTCATAAATCTGTTGGACACTGAAGATCTAAACTATAATGATTACCTAACTACTTTCAATGTTATTATGTTGATTGAGAGTGAGTTTGAACGTTAGAAATTAATGGAATAATCTATCCACTGATTTGAGACTCTTGGTCTACATACCGGATGCTTTGATCCCATTGATCCACCTTACAAAACTCAAATAATTTAGTACACCATTTTTGATTACTGAAATGCTCCAATTTACTTGTTCTGTATTTCTCAAATGATAATAGAGTTATGATTTTCTCGAGCCTATCCGCAATTACACTGAATGAGAGGATCCGAACATAATTTCAGAAATTCACCCAACGTTTGTGCATTATAATGACAGGATTTGGCCCTCAAAACCATGTAATTTGTTGAAAAAGTAATGCTGAATTCAAACCTGTTAACGAAAATTCTATGACTAACGTAGTTTTTTTTTTCTACAAGCATAAATAGTTCAAAAAACGTGATTTCGAAACAATTTTTTTAGAATTACGGCCTGAAAAGTATCTACGCTTGGTTCAATCAATACCAAACTTATATCACGTAAACTAGACTTAAATTTGAACAATTTTAGTCTTCAAACTAAGGAAAAACAGTTTTCGTTTAGAAATTATGCAGTCCCAAACATAGGTCCCTAAAAACATCGATTGCTCCCGTATTAAAATTGATTTTTAACCATCATTGGAAAAATCAGTATATTTGAATGCTTGAAGTTCTTTAATGTTTGTAGCGATGTGTAAATTACTTGATTCCCCCTTCAGGGACGGTCATAAATTTTTGAGTGTCATTGCTATGAAAATGACCTCATTTTATGATACTTGGCTTGTATTGTTAGGCTCAGATACTGCACTTCTGCATTATTAACCTAATTCGTAGGTTTTTCTACTTTTCTTTCTTTTTTAAAAACAGTTGTAGTGTACTAACGTTGCGGCCTTCGTATTAGTTTCTTGATTTTATAATTTTGGTTATATCTTCTGTTACTGACTAGATCATGTATGTTCTGTGTTATCTATGTACACTTCAACACAGTTACTAGTTGGAGTCACATAAATATGATCATGCATTTATGTGTGGAATCAAAAGTTTGGTAATAAATAAATCAGTCGAGCATGATTGTGCGTAGTGAACGTTGTTTAACAACGTGTTGTTTCAGAGTGGTTAAGGATGGCTCCTGATACGTTGGAACTTTGTAAGGAGAACATCCAACCCCTGGAGCAGGGACGAGAGCAAGCAAATATGGATTAGCACCTGAGTGATGTTGAACTTCGGGCGAAACTCCAAAAAGAGCGAGAGTTTGTATATTATAGCTGTTTTTAATTTTTCTTGTTTCTAATTAATTTCAATCTGTGTGATTTGAGTTGATGATATTTTTCAGGGAGCATGAAAAATATGACATATGATGGAAATGACCCCCTACCGCCGCGGCATGACTATGTCGATTGGATTGAACAGAGTTGCCCAAAACATGGCAAAGAAGTGAATCTGATACCGCTTCTTGAAGATACCATCATGCAATTCAAGGAAGTGGAGCAGTATAAACAGGACAGTCGGTTTATCGACCTAATCATCAAATACGTGAGGATGGTGGCAATTTTTTGTTTGTGGAGTGATAAACTGATTCATGATTGGGGAATAAAATTTCTGGGATACATGCAGCTAAATATTTGGTGAAAGAAGTCAGCGTTCAGTATAAATTGTGTGATAGGGCTGGTGTTCAGCCGGAAAACTATCATAACTTGCTCAAACATTAAATTAAAAGGTACATTTTTCGTCTAACTTTATAGTTGAAGAGACCATTTGACGACCATTCCAACAAGATTACGATTTTCATAGCGCCAACGATTCTCGAGTTATACCTTTATGCCCAATTTGTGAAAATCTCCCAAATTTTACTAACCCCCTCAACATTTTACAATTTACGTTTCAAGGCATATAGGGGATCCGAATATCCAGTAGAAAAAATCCTGTCCGTCTGCCGTACGCCGCCATCACTTTTTGGAGGAAACTATTATAGTTACATTTTTGAAATTTCACAAAAAATCAATCGTGGCCTGACAAAGGCTCAATTCTTTCGCCAAATCGCTATCTCAATTTTCAGGGCATTTTTGAGGGGGAGAATATTCGTATTTCCCAACGTTTCTCAGAAAAAGGTGTGTTTGATATCCATTTCTATAGATTTTTGGACGCTGAATCGGATAACACCATCGCGGGGTCGGTAGCTTTATTGGTTCTCGAGCTATCGCAGTTTGTGTGTAAAATTTGGGAGGTTTTCACAAAGTTGGCATGAGGGAATTACTTGAGAGTTCTTGGAGCTATAAAAATTGTTGTATACGCGTTGGAATGGTCGTCAAACACCCTATTCAACTGTACCGTTAGGCGAAAAAATTAGCATTTCATTTCGAAATTAAGAATAATAGCAATGATTAAAATTACAATAGTTGTTACGGAGTTTTCCCACATAGCTACCAATCTGTTTCACAAATGTTCGGAATAAGTATCATCACAAATGGATATTCTTAAAATGACTATTGAAAAAAAGGAATAATAAACCACTGTACTATTATTTGCTGTATTTTTCATTGTCTGTAGACTTACACTGCTTTAGTTTGCGCACTTCACGCAATTCACGTTTCGCAATTCACATATCGATCATTTTTGATGAAGATCAAAATCCATAAAAAATGATCGATATTGACGTTTTTACATCAGATTTCAATAAATTTTATGTTATTTGACTCAGCTAACAATGTCCTTTACTTTTTGTGTCTACATTTATTTTCAATAAACTTTGTTTGAATTTTTGAGATGTACGATGGGTCGTTTCTCATGTATTTCTTTTCTTATGTATTTTTTCTTCTTGTGTATGTTTTTCTTATACCGACAAATAGATCCCATTTGAATAGCATCAAAATTGAGCAAGTTGTTGAGCAAAATTGTCCAGAAAACCAGTGTTTCGCCACCAATGGCATGTGAATATAGCATGCGATCAATACTAGTTTCTTAATGATCAATGGTGTTGAGGCTGATATTGGTACAAAAATGACAGGTACATGGAAAGTAAAGTTTAGCATGCATTCATTCAACTTTTTTGTACATTATTGTTTTATGTTCGTAACTGTTGGAAAATATTTTTAGAATGTTGTATATTATTATATTCTTGGAGCATATCAAAATCTTAAGTTCAACAAATTTATCAAAGAACGCAGTAGCAATTAAAAAACAACGTTTTTTAAGAACAAAAAACTTTATTAAAAAATAAATTACAATTAATTGATCATTTTTGCCATTTTCTTTGAGGTTTTGTTGTCAGAAGAAAATCTTTTTCGTTTTTGTTTTTTAATTGTGTTCTTCTTTGATCTTGTTAAGATACCTCATCCTAATTATACACCTTTAGATCTCGTTCGAAATTTTCTGCAGCAAAATGATCGAAGCAAAAAATAAATCCTACTGGTATTGGGATTCCAATCGTCATTTTCTCCGGCACTTAGCGATCCATTGCTTCCTAATGGATTTATCGGTAGGAAATATGACAAAATAGCAATTAATTAATACACATATTTAAAACACAAGAGTTGAGAGAACAAGTACGCTGACAAACTGGCCGAGGCATGTTTAGAATTCAGAGTTTTCCACAATTAATATTACAGCCAATACATTCTTCAAATTTAATAACGGTAATCATGATATTAAATAATTATGCATTTTAGAATGGATCTACGGGCAATAAATAATTAAAATAGTGAACTTACCGGTGAAAAGAAAGATCGTGTCACGCCATTCCGCAATCGCACGCACTACAACTGGTTTTCCCATTTCTTATTAACAATGATTTTTAAAAACCCTTGATGAAACTCTCTATTAAAACTGTAATAAAAAACTTGGCGTACACAAAACCTTCACATTGAAAGGAAAGCGGAGAAGTAATGTTGTTGCGATGAAAGTCTGATGAGGCTTTGAGGAAGGTTTATACCAGTGACGTCAGAGGAAGCCGCCCCTTGATGTTCGAGCCCGCCTTGTAATTTATACACCGACCCAAGGTGACAGGAGGGCTCGATCCGATACTAACCCGCACGGCATGACGTCACTGGTATAAAGACAAACACCAGTTAGATAGCTTTTAACTAACCTTTGGCAGCGGAATTTCATTACTTACTATTAATTATCATTTTTTCTCGATAAAATTTTTTTTTATCTATAACCATACTTAGAATTAAATGATACAAAAATAATCTGATAGAATTCAAATAATTTAAAATTGACTTTTAAAATACTTACCTAATCGTAAAGATTCAGATATTTTATTTTTGAGACACTATTTTTTCATTTCTAACGTTCTTCACTGATGAAGTTAAAAAAATAAATCACCGTTGAAAAAAAAGTGGGAAAAAATTATTGATATTGACGTTTTTACATCAGATTCCAATAAATTTTGTGTTATTTGACTCAGCTCAACAATGTCCTTTACTTTTTGTGTCTACATTTATTTTCAATAAACTTTTTCTAGGATATCTAGTCTGATAAAAATCAACTGAATTTTTGAGATGTACGATTGGTCGTTTCTGATGTATTTTCCACCGACATAATATAGATCCCATTTGAATAGCATCAAAATTGAGCAAGTTGATGAGCAAAATTGTCCAGAAAACCAGTGTTTCGCCACCAATGGCATGTGAACCATATATTATATCTTTTCCTTCTGAAAATAGCATGCCATCAATACTAGTTTCTTAGTGATCAATGGAGTTGAGGCTAGCTACTATTGGTGCAAAAATGACAGGTACGTAGAAAGTAAAGTTTAGCATGAATGTACTCATTCAACTTTTTTTTTTGTTCATTATTGTTTTATGTTCATAACTGTTGGAGAATATTTTTAGAATGTTGTATAATATTCTTGGAGCATATCATAATCTTAAGTTCAACAAATTTATCAAAGAACACAGTAGCAATAAAAAAACAACGTTTTTGAAGAACAAAAAACTTTATTAAAAAATAAATTACAATTAATTTATCATTTTTGCCATTTTCTTTGAGGTTTTGTTGTCAGAAGAAAATCTTTTTCTTTTTTTTAATTGTCCTCTTCTTTTATCTTGTTAAGATACCCCATCCTAATTATACACCTTTAGATCTCGTTCGAAATCTTCTGCAGAAAAATGCTCGGAGCAAATAAATCCTACTGGCTGAGTTAGAAAGCATGTTGGGTAATTTTTTTGTTTATTTATTTTAATTTTTTTGTGAAAGGGAATTTATATTTGCAGTAGGTAGAAAGATAGCGAGCGTATCAGCTGAAGCTGAGGGCTCCATTTATAGCTGGTAGCTTGTTCTAGCAGTCCATGTTCACCTATCTAAATTTTCAATTTGACAGTGTTTTATTTATATTAAATGAACAACTTCATTTTTTTCAGTTAGGTCGTACATTATTTAGGTACCTGATACTTACCTACCTACAGTTCTTTCCTTGAATTTTGAAGAATGATACAACTCTTGCAGTATAAACCTTGTCATTCATCCGCTGTCCACTTGCCATTTTTCAGAGCTGGGATTTTGAGAAGCCTTCCCGTGCATAAAAGAAGCTGTACCTGTGCTGGCTGAAGAGATGAAGAAATAACGAAAACGACCAATGGGGGATGAGAGTGGAGAAGAATGATAAATATTCTGTTTGATCGACCAGTTATCAGTTGATGGTGCCCATTCAGAGCCGAAATATTTACCTAAATAATATTCACCCCCTCTCAATCGACTTATCACCTTCTTAAACAACGCTGCAAATGATTGTACAGTGGTTTATTATTCCTTCGCTTCAAATAAAATTTCAGAAGACCATACATTTCAGATAGTCATTATTCAGAACATGTGTGAACATTTCAACCGAAAAACAGATTGGTAACTATCGGGGAAAATTCCGTAGCAACTATTGTAATTTTAATCTATTTTATTTGTCTTAATTTCCTAATTAAAAACTAAATTTTTTGCCCTACCGTACAGCTGGAGAGAGTGTTTGACGACCATTCCAATGAGTATAGAACGATTTTTATAGCTCCAAGAACTCTCGAGTTATACCCTCATGTCAAATTTCTGAAAATCTCCCAAATTCGGCACAAAAGCTGCGATAACTCGAGAACCAATGAAGCTATCGACCTCGCGATAGTCTCATTCGATTCAGCGTCCAAAAATCTATATAATTTGATACCACGTACACCTTTTTCTGAAAAACCTTGGAAAATATGAATTTTCTCCCCCTCAAAACCCCCCAAAAATACCCTTAGAATTGAGCTAGCAAGTTGGTTCAAGAATTGGGCCGTCGTAGGACCGAGATTGATTTTTGGTGAAAATTTCAAAAATTTAGCTATTATGGTTTGGCCGGAAAAGTGTTGACGGCGTACGGCGTACGGCGTACGGCGTACGGCGTACGGCGTACGGCGGACAGACAGAATTTTTTTTATTGGATATTCGGATTCTACATGCCTTGAAACGTAAAACATCAAATTTTGAGGGGGGGTTATAAAATTTTTTTTCTTGGGCGATTACAATGGTTTATTATTGAATAATAAACCAAAATTAATGTCCTGAAAAAGGGTATTTTATGATGTATTGCCAAAAATAAATGTGTAATGCATATTTTCCATTGTCTCACTTTTTTTTCTTACCCACAACAATGAATACAGTAATTAACTCCTAGTAGCAGAGTGCAGTAGACTGAAACTGAAAGGTCTTGTTAACTTTTGGGGCCACTCTAAGTTGCATGCAGGTTGAAAAGGGATAAGACAGCATGTTTAATTTTTTGAGGATTTTTATTGCCCAATGTACAGAGTTTAACTAGGTATATTTTTTTAAAAATCTTGGTTGGTGTAAATAACAGCGTAATAATTATATTGCTCGATGAGAATGAAATGAACACGTCTATGTTCTGCCGAGACCGTACTCTACAGGTAATGTGAACAACTGAAGGTAGTAGGCTCGAATCGCTCCTGAAACCAATACACAATGTTGAAGAGTTGACCAGTTGTTAGATAATTTTATATAATAATAATAATCACTCGAGTAATTTTATGGAAGTGAGGAATGTTTTGTAAAGCAAATTAATGAATACGCCACATACTTGTAATTCACCTTCAGATTGACTGTGAGACCCTGTGACTCAATCTTGACGTCCGTTTCCATAACCGAAAAAGTATCTTCTTCCTCAACAAAGCCTGAAAAATGACATAAACCGTTGAAAATGATTTTAACTGGTTTCTTAAATCAATAGGGTCGAGAAGTAGAATAACTTAGTGCCTTTTTAACCGACTTCAAACAAGGAGGAGGTTACTATGGTCGTCTAGCGGGATTTTTTTTTTTTTTTCGGTATGTGTTGTCCACCGGCGTTCAGCTCCTGTACGTCCGATCGGGTTACTTTTTTTTTTGTTTGAAAGGGTTACTATCCAGGTAGGTCCCATTATTTTTTCAATTGAGTCCATCCAGTAGTTACGTCTCCAGACGCGGAGAAACGCCGGAAAACGTGATTTTCGCGAAAAAAGGAAGTTTTGACTTTGCAAGCTTATAACTTCTAGAATACTTGCTCGATTGTTTTGTTTCTGGTGTCATTTTGTTCATAATTTATCTGCCTACAAGGGCCTAGCTTCAATTTTTCGTTCGGCATTCTAATATAGCGTGTGAAGAAGAAAGTGTAACAAAAAACGTGATGCCGATTTTCACTTTTTTGAGGTTTTTCGAGCACCGTTCCCAACCACGTCGAGAAAAAAAATATGAACACTATTGCACCTTGAAGCACTTAGCTAGAGCTTTCTAACGATGGTAAAAAATCAAGTTTAGGTGGCATAATAAGGGAGCAATCAATGTTTTAATGGACCTGTGTTTGAGACCTCATAACTTCCAAACCAAAACTGTTTTTCCATCGTTTTTAAACCTAAATTGTTCAAATTTGAGTCTAGTTTACGTGATTCAAATTTGGTGTTGATTGGACTACAATTAGATACTTTTTAGGACGTATTTCTAGAAAATTTGTTTCAAAAACACGTTTTTTGGACTATTTATGCTTGTAGAAAAAAAACTACGTTAGTAATAGCATTCTCGTTAGAAGATTTGAATTCAGCGTTAAATTTTCAATAAATAACATGGTTTTCAAGGCCAAATAACTCCATTTTAATGCACAAACGTTTGGCGAATTACTGAAATTTGGTTCGGATTCTCTCATTCAGTGTGAATGCGGATACGCTTCAGGAAATCACTCTATTATCGTTAGAGAAATAAAGAACGAGTGAATTGGTGCAATTCAGTAACCAGCAATGGTGTAGACAATTATTTGAGTTTTGTAAGGTGTATCAATGGGATCAAAGTATCCGGTATGTTGACCAAGAGACCCTAATCAGTGGATGGATTATTCCAAACGTTCAAACTCACTCTCAACCAACATAATAACATTGAAAATAGTTAGGTAATCATTATACTTTAGAACTTCAACGTTCAACGGACTTATGAATTGAGTTTGGACGGTTAGTAGTAAGTGACAACAACACAATAATGAAAGCTTGGGAAAATTCTGTAAAGAGAGCTGTCCATAATTGTAAGTCACTAAAAAGAGACAAATAAAAAAAACTTTTTAAAAAAAAAATAAAACCGACTTCAAAAAGTTTGTCTATAAAATACACTCTGAAAAGGAAAAAATAACAAAAATGTCCCAACTTCGCAGCAACTCATTCGCCAACTACACATTTTAAGGACTACTTTACTACTCGTATTGACCTGACCACTTCCTGATTGATTGGATCACCTTCCCTAATAATATAAAAATTACTATTTCTCATTTCCCAAATGATTAAAAGATTTTCCTTTCACCTCTGAATTGCCTCCAGATTGATCATCTTTTGGAGTCGGCGCCTCTCTGGCAAAATAACCGATGGTTACAAATAAATATTATGAATTCACGATAAATTAGTAGGTGCCAGGTAATAAGTCTGGGTCTGGACGTAAAGATTCTTAGAGAAATCTGAAATGGTTTTTAGGAAAAGGCGTGAATAGTCACCTTCAAATCGATATTGTTAATAATCAGTTCTCATAAATGCTGATGTGCTCTGTTCAAGAATCGTGAAAACTCATGATATTTATATTCATACTACTGGTAATTCGGAATCTATAGGCTTCTCCAATACAATATAAGAGAGGCGCCGACTCCAAAAGATGATCAATCTGGAGGCAATTCAGAGGTGAAAGGAAAATCTTTTAATCATTTGGGAAATGAGAAATAGTAATTTTTATATTATTAGGGAAGGTGATCCAATCAATCAGGAAGTGGTCAGGTCAATACGAGTAGTAAAGTAGTCCTTAAAATGTGTAGTTGGCGAATGAGTTGCTGCGAAGTTGGGACATTTTTGTTATTTTTTCCTTTTCAGAGTGTATTTTATAGACAAACTTTTTGAAGTCGGTTTTATTTTTTTTTAAAAAGTTTTTTTTCCACTATTGGTTCACTAATTCGGCAAAGATTTTTCACCCCTTCGGACTGGTTAGGGCAGCATATTAGGTCGATTGGGTGCCAATTATAGTTTTATACATAGAAAATGTGGTAAACAATCAATGTATGTTTAAATAAATCAATATCATTGTCAATGAGTTTTTAATTAACACCACACTTTATCTCCTCATCCAACAACCTTGCTTTGACAAAACACTAGGTATTTCAGTTGTGACTGTATCATATTCGTGAGGAAGGGTTAGCAACAAGTGGCAGATTTTATCTGACTCATCAAACTTCGATCCGAGATCCTCTAACTCACGAACGATGGTGTCCACAACGAGAAAATGGTCAATGGAATAATCAAATTTATAGCAGAAACGTCGGCGGAACTGAAGTTGACGCGATGAGCGGGCTCCACGTCTGATAAGACATAGACGAGTCCTTTATCTTCGAGAATCCCCCCAATAGAACCAAATAGAACGGGTAATAACGTCGAATTAGTCGTAAATTATTGACGATTGATTTATGGCGAGGCGAAATTATCACGCACGCGGCCGAACGAAAAAAGGAAATCGAACGTAAACAAAGGGCAACCGGCTTTCGAAAATAATCACCCGCGTAAAAAACAATTTACGCATTAGCGCGCGCCGTGCAAATGACCATAACCTGTTGAGAAGAGTAAGAGTAAACGACGCTGGGAAAAACACGAAACTAATATTAATTAGTTTATTAGCGAAATATAGCAAAAATCAAAATAGTTAACGGGAAGACAAACGAAAGTTCGAGAATGAATAATAAATTATCACGGTAACAGATAAGATAACATGTTGAGCAAGAGAGAGGGCGTAGAACTGTCCATCCAAGTCAAACATTCCAAGAGCTGGTCAATTCACATAATATGATTTTTGTCCTTAAAATAATGCTATTCTAGCTTAAAAATCAATGAACTACTCAATATTGAATTATTGGAAGATCGGCATAATTTCTTTTGATTATTTCACAAATTAAAAAGCTACTAGTTAGTTCATTGTTCATGTAGGGATCAATTTAATCATGTTAGAGTAGGAGAAAAATATAGGTAATAAAGGTAAATATAATTACACTATACAAGGTAAAATATAATTTAAGAAAAAATTATTGAGACTGCCGCTCACATTCGGTCCCGAACGAGACATAAGGCCCGCCCACCTTCTCAAGGCTAGGCAAGGCAGAGCTCTCGCGGCTGGTACGGCCTTTCACCTCAGTCTCGTATCTCCTCGCGCCTGGCACGAACGTCCGCTGTGCTCAGTCTCGTATCACCTCGCGCCAAGTGTTTATTTTTCTTCTTCGTCCGAACTTCTATTATGGTAAGTTTACTACGTTGCTATTTATTTGCTTTCATACGCCTCATCTCATGGTCGGTCTCTAAATGCAACATGTGGCATGCGTTGAAGTGATTTGCCGTGCTATTGAGTAGGAGGGTTCGAAAATACTTTTTCATAGTACATAATATCCAAACACAATTTAAAACGATGTAATAATTCTTGAGATTTTGTTGAAATCATGCTGGACTCCTGTATTTTCGTATCCACAACACCGGTTATGATTAAAGACTGTAAGAACGTTCAAGTGTCAGCTATAGGATATTCTAATAATCAGAAAATTAAAATGTTGATAACTTATGTCAAGTTCGCCAATTATGGCGAACTGGATTGGCTCCTTGATGTTTTGGTTTAATATTCAACAATAAACCATTCTAATCGCCCAAGAAAAAAATTTTTATAACCCTTCCTCAAAATTTGATGTTTTACGTTTCAAGGCATGTAGAATCCGAATATCCAATAAAAACGCTGCAAATGATTGTACACTGGTTAATTATTCCTTCGCTTCAATATTGATTTAGAAAGACTATCCATTTGTGATAGTAATTATTCCGAACAATTTTGACGTTTCCACCGAAATTATCTACGCTTGGTTCAATCAATACCAAACTTATATCACGTAAACTAGACTTAAATTTGAACAATTTTAGTCTTCAAACTAAGGAAAAACAGTTTTCGTTTAGAAATTACGCAGTCCCAAACATAGGTCCCTAAAAACATCGATTGCTCCCGTATTAAAATTGATTTTTAACCATCATTGGAAAAATCAGTATATTTGAATGCTTGAAGTTCTTTAATGTTTGTAGCGATGTGTAAGTTACTTGATTCCCCCTTCAGGGACGGTCATAAATTTTTGAGTGTCATTGCTATGAAAATGACCTCATTTTATGATACTTGGCTTGTATTGTTAGGCTCAGATACTGCACTTCTGCATTATTAACCTAATTCGTAGGTTTTTCTACTTTTCTTTCTTTTTTAAAAACAGTTGTAGTGTACTAACGTTGCGGCCTTCGTATTAGTTTCTTGATTTTATAATTTTGGTTATATCTTCTGTTACTGACTAGATCATGTATGTTCTGTGTTATCTATGTACACTTCAACACAGTTACTAGTTGGAGTCACATAAATATGATCATGCATTTATGTGTGGAATCAAAAGTTTGGTAATAAATAAATCAGTCGAGCATGATTGTGCGTAGTGAACGTTATTTAACAACGTGTTGTTTCAGAGTGGTTAAGGATGGCTCCTGATACGTTGGAACTTTGTAAGGAGAACATCCAACCCCTGGAGCAGGGACGAGAGCAAGCAAACTTGGATTAGCACTTCGTGCCCTGAGTGATGTTGAACTTCGGGCGAAACTCCAAAAAGAGCGAGAGTTTGTATATTATAGCTGTTTTTAATTTTTCTTGTTTCTAATTAATTTCAATCTGTGTGATTTGAGTTGATGATATTTTTCAGGGAGCATGAAAAATATGACATATGATGGAAATGACCCCCTACCGCCGCGGCATGACTATGTCGATTGGATTGAACAGAGTTGCCCAAAACATGGCAAAGAAGTGAATCTGATACCGCTTCTTGAAGATACCATCATGCAATTCAAGGAAGTGGAGCAGTATAAACAGGACAGTCGGTTTATCGACCTAATCATCAAATACGTGAGGATGGTGGCAATTTTTTGTTTGTGGAGTGATAAACTGATTCATGATTGGGGAATAAAATTTCTGGGATACATGCAGCTAAATATTTGGTGAAAGAAGTCAGCGTTCAGTATAAATTGTGTGATAGGGCTGGTGTTCAGCCCCTGTAAGTCGATGAGATTACTTTTTAAACTTATTTTTGAGAGGGATACCTACTATCCTGGTAGGTCCCAAATTAAAACAAAATCCATCCAGTAGTTACAGCCCCAGATTCGGAGAAATGCTGGAAAAAGTGATTTTTGCGAAAATAGCAACTTTTGATTTTGCAAGCTAATAACTTTTACAAAAACCTTGCAAATGCGATGAGTGGTTTCACTTTTTTGAGGTTTTTCTAGTACCCAGCCACGTCGAGAAAAAAATATGAACACTATTGCACTTGGAAGTACTTAGCAAGAGCTTTCCAACGATGGTAAAAAATCAATTTTAGGTGGCATAATGAGAGAGCAATCGATGTTTTTATAGACCTATGTATGAGACCTCATAACTTCTAAACGAAAACTGTTTTTTCATAGTTTGTAAACCTAAATTGTTCACATTTAAGACTAGTTTACGTAATCAAAGTTTGGTATTGATTGGACTAAAAGTAAATAATACTTCTAAGGCCGTATTTCTTAAAAATTTGTTTCAAAATCACGTTTTTGGAATATATATGGTTGTAGAAAAAAAAAACTACGTTAGTCTTAGAATTTTCGTTGAAAGATTTGAATTTAGCGTTAAATGTTCAAGAAATAACATGCAGGTAGTTGCCGCGAAGTTGCGACATTTTTGTTATTTTTTTCCTTTTCAGAGTTTGTATTATAGGCAGATAATTTTCAAAGTTGGTTTTATTATTTTTTTAAACTTTTTTTTTCTTTTTTTAGTGTCATACAATTATGGACAGCTCTCTTCACAAAATTTGCCCAAGCTTTCTTCATTGTGGTTTTGTCACTTACTACCAACAGACCAAACAAAATTCATAAATCTGTTGGACACTGAAGATCTAAACTATAATGATTACCTAACTACTTTCAATGTTATTATGTTGATTGAGAGTGAGTTTGAACGTTAGAAATTAATGGAATAATCTATCCACTGATTTGAGACTCTTGGTCTACATACCGGATGCTTTGATCCCATTGATCCACCTTACAAAACTCAAATAATTTAGTACACCATTTTTGATTACTGAAATGCTCCAATTTACTTGTTCTGTATTTCTCAAATGATAATAGAGTTATGATTTTCTCGAGCCTATCCGCAATTACACTGAATGAGAGGATCCGAACATAATTTCAGAAATTCACCCAACGTTTGTGCATTATAATGACAGGATTTGGCCCTCAAAACCATGTAATTTGTTGAAAAAGTAATGCTGAATTCAAACCTGTTAACGAAAATTCTATGACTAACGTAGTTTTTTTTTCTACAAGCATAAATAGTTCAAAAAACGTGATTTCGAAACAATTTTTTTAGAATTACGGCCTGAAAAGTATCTACGCTTGGTTCAATCAATACCAAACTTATATCACGTAAACTAGACTTAAATTTGAACAATTTTAGTCTTCAAACTAAGGAAAAACAGTTTTCGTTTAGAAATTACGCAGTCCCAAACATAGGTCCCTAAAAACATCGATTGCTCCCGTATTAAAATTGATTTTTAACCATCATTGGAAAAATCAGTATATTTGAATGCTTGAAGTTCTTTAATGTTTGTAGCGATGTGTAAATTACTTGATTCCCCCTTCAGGGACGGTCATAAATTTTTGAGTGTCATTGCTATGAAAATGACCTCATTTTATGATACTTGGCTTGTATTGTTAGGCTCAGATACTGCACTTCTGCATTATTAACCTAATTCGTAGGTTTTTCTACTTTTCTTTCTTTTTTCAAAACAGTTGTAGTGTACTAACGTTGCGGCCTTCGTATTAGTTTCTTGATTTTATAATTTTGGTTATATCTTCTGTTACTGACTAGATCATGTATGTTCTGTGTTATCTATGTACACTTCAACACAGTTACTAGTTGGAGTCACATAAATATGATCATGCATTTATGTGTGGAATCAAAAGTTTGGTAATAAATAAATCAGTCGAGCATGATTGTGCGTAGTGAACGTTATTTAACAACGTGTTGTTTCAGAGTGGTTAAGGATGGCTCCTGATACGTTGGAACTTTGTAAGGAGAACATCCAACCCCTGGAGCAGGGACGAGAGCAAGCAAACTTGGATTAGCACTTCGTGCCCTGAGTGATGTTGAACTTCGGGCGAAACTCCAAAAAGAGCGAGAGTTTGTATATTATAGCTGTTTTTAATTTTTCTTGTTTCTAATTAATTTCAATCTGTGTGATTTGAGTTGATGATATTTTTCAGGGAGCATGAAAAATATGACATATGATGGAAATGACCCCCTACCGCCGCGGCATGACTATGTCGATTGGATTGAACAGAGTTGCCCAAAACATGGCAAAGAAGTGAATCTGATACCGCTTCTTGAAGATACCATCATGCAATTCAAGGAAGTGGAGCAGTATAAACAGGACAGTCGGTTTATCGACCTCAATGTTATTATGTTGATTGAGAGTGAGTTTGAACGTTAGAAATTAATGGAATAATCTATCCACTGATTTGAGACTCTTGGTCTACATACCGGATGCTTTGATCCCATTGATCCACCTTACAAAACTCAAATAATTTAGTACACCATTTTTGATTACTGAAATGCTCCAATTTACTTGTTCTGTATTTCTCAAATGATAATAGAGTTATGATTTTCTCGAGCCTATCCGCAATTACACTGAATGAGAGGATCCGAACATAATTTCAGAAATTCACCCAACGTTTGTGCATTATAATGACAGGATTTGGCCCTCAAAACCATGTAATTTGTTGAAAAAGTAATGCTGAATTCAAACCTGTTAACGAAAATTCTATGACTAACGTAGTTTTTTTTTCTACAAGCATAAATAGTTCAAAAAACGTGATTTCGAAACAATTTTTTTAGAATTACGGCCTGAAAAGTATCTACGCTTGGTTCAATCAATACCAAACTTATATCACGTAAACTAGACTTAAATTTGAACAATTTTAGTCTTCAAACTAAGGAAAAACAGTTTTCGTTTAGAAATTATGCAGTCCCAAACATAGGTCCCTAAAAACATCGATTGCTCCCGTATTAAAATTGATTTTTAACCATCATTGGAAAAATCAGTATATTTGAATGCTTGAAGTTCTTTAATGTTTGTAGCGATGTGTAAATTACTTGATTCCCCCTTCAGGGACGGTCATAAATTTTTGAGTGTCATTGCTATGAAAATGACCTCATTTTATGATACTTGGCTTGTATTGTTAGGCTCAGATACTGCACTTCTGCATTATTAACCTAATTCGTAGGTTTTTCTACTTTTCTTTCTTTTTTCAAAACAGTTGTAGTGTACTAACGTTGCGGCCTTCGTATTAGTTTCTTGATTTTATAATTTTGGTTATATCTGTTACTGACTAGATCATGTATGTTCTGTGTTATCTATGTACACTTCAACACAGTTACTAGTTGGAGTCACATAAATATGATCATGCATTTATGTGTGGAATCAAAAGTTTGGTAATAAATAAATCAGTCGAGCATGATTGTGCGTAGTGAACGTTGTTTAACAACGTGTTGTTTCAGAGTGGTTAAGGATGGCTCCTGATACGTTGGAACTTTGTAAGGAGAACATCCAACCCCTGGAGCAGGGACGAGAGCAAGCAAACTTGGATTAGCACCTGAGTGATGTTGAACTTCGGGCGAAACTCCAAAAAGAGCGAGAGTTTGTATATTATAGCTGTTTTTAATTTTTCTTGTTTCTAATTAATTTCAATCTGTGTGATTTGAGTTGATGATATTTTTCAGGGAGCATGAAAAATATGACATATGATGGAAATGACCCCCTACCGCCGCGGCATGACTATGTCGATTGGATTGAACAGAGTTGCCCAAAACATGGCAAAGAAGTGAATCTGATACCGCTTCTTGAAGATACCATCATGCAATTCAAGGAAGTGGAGCAGTATAAACAGGACAGTCGGTTTATCGACCTAATCATCAAATACGTGAGGATGGTGGCAATTTTTTGTTTGTGGAGTGATAAACTGATTCATGATTGGGGAATAAAATTTCTGGGATACATGCAGCTAAATATTTGGTGAAAGAAGTCAGCGTTCAGTATAAATTGTGTGATAGGGCTGGTGTTCAGCCCCTGTAAGTCGATGAGATTACTTTTTAAACTTATTTTTGAGAGGGATACCTACTATCCTGGTAGGTCCCAAATTAAAACAAAATCCATCCAGTAGTTACAGCCCCAGATTCGGAGAAATGCTGGAAAAAGTGATTTTTGCGAAAATAGCAACTTTTGATTTTGCAAGCTAATAACTTTTACAAAAACCTTGCAAATGCGATGAGTGGTTTATTATTCCTTCGATTCAATAGGTAATGATTTGGGAAAACTATCATAACTTGCTCAAACATTAAATTAAAAGGTACATTTTTCGTCTAACTTTATAGTTGAAGAGACCATTTGACGACCATTCCAACAAGATTACGATTTTCATAGCGCCAACGATTCTCGAGTTATACCTTTATGCCCAATTTGTGAAAATCTCCCAAATTTTACTAACCCCCTCAACATTTTACAATTTACGTTTCAAGGCATATAGGGGATCCGAATATCCAGTAGAAAAAATCCTGTCCGTCTGCCGTACGCCGCCATCACTTTTTGGAGGAAACTATTATAGTTACATTTTTGAAATTTCACAAAAAATCAATCGTGGCCTGACAACGGCTCAATTCTTTCGCCAAATCGCTATCTCAATTTTCAGGGCATTTTTGAGGGGGAGAATATTCGTATTTCCCAACGTTTCTCAGAAAAAGGTGTGTTTGATATCCATTTCTATAGATTTTTGGACGCTGAATCGGATAACACCATCGCGGGGTCGGTAGCTTTATTGGTTCTCGAGCTATCGCAGTTTGTGTGTAAAATTTGGGAGGTTTTCACAAAGTTGGCATGAGGGAATTACTTGAGAGTTCTTGGAGCCATAAAAATTGTTGTATACGCGTTGGAATGGTCGTCAAACACCCTATTCAACTGTACCGTTAGGCGAAAAAATTAGCATTTCATTTCGAAATTAAGAATAATAGCAATGATTAAAATTACAATAGTTGTTACGGAGTTTTCCCACATAGCTACCAATCTGTTTCACAAATGTTCGGAATAAGTATCATCACAAATGGATATTCTTAAAATGACTATTGAAAAAAAGGAATAATAAACCACTGTACTATTATTTGCTGTATTTTTCATTGTCTGTAGACTTACACTGCTTTAGTTTGCGCACTTCACGCAATTCACGTTTCGCAATTCACATATCGATCATTTTTGATGAAGATCAAAATCCATAAAAAATGATCAATATTGACGTTTTTACATCAGATTTCAATAAATTTTATGTTATTTGACTCAGCTAACAATGTCCTTTACTTTTTGGGTCTACATTTATTTTCAATAAACTTTGTTTGAATTTTTGAGATGTACGATGGGTCGTTTCTCATGTATTTTTTCTTCTTGTGTATGTTTTTCTTATACCGACAAATAGATCCCATTTGAATAGCATCAAAATTGAGCAAGTTGTTGAGCAAAATTGTCCAGAAAACCAGTGTTTCGCCACCAATGGCATGTGAATATAGCATGCGATCAATACTAGTTTCTTAATGATCAATGGTGTTGAGGCTGATATTGGTACAAAAATGACAGGTACATGGAAAGTAAAGTTTAGCATGCATTCATTCAACTTTTTTGTACATTATTGTTTTATGTTCGTAACTGTTGGAAAATATTTTTAGAATGTTGTATATTATTATATTCTTGGAGCATATCAAAATCTTAAGTTCAACAAATTTATCAAAGAACGCAGTAGCAATTAAAAAACAACGTTTTTTAAGAACAAAAAACTTTATTAAAAAATAAATTACAATTAATTGATCATTTTTGCCATTCTTTGAGGTTTTGTTGTCAGAAGAAAATCTTTTTCGTTTTTGTTTTTTAATTGTGTTCTTCTTTGATCTTGTTAAGATACCTCATCCTAATTATACACCTTTAGATCTCGTTCGAAATTTTCTGCAGCAAAATGATCGAAGCAAAAAATAAATCCTACTGGTATTGGGATTCCAATCGTCATTTTCTCCGGCACTTAGCGATCCATTGCTTCCTAATGGATTTATCGGTAGGAAATATGACAAAATAGCAATTAATTAATACACATATTTAAAACACAAGAGTTGAGAGAACAAGTACGCTGACAAACTGGCCGAGGCATGTTTAGAATTCAGAGTTTTCCACAATTAATATTACAGCCAATACATTCTTCAAATTTAATAACGGTAATCATGATATTAAATAATTATGCATTTTAGAATGGATCTACGGGCAATAAATAATTAAAATAGTGAACTTACCGGTGAAAAGAAAGATCGTGTCACGCCATTCCGCAATCGCACGCACTACAACTGGTTTTCCCATTTCTTATTAACAATGATTTTTAAAAACCCTTGATGAAACTCTCTATTAAAACTGTAATAAAAAACTTGGCGTACACAAAACCTTCACATTGAAAGGAAAGCGGAGAAGTAATGTTGTTGCGATGAAAGTCTGATGAGGCTTTGAGGAAGGTTTATACCAGTGACGTCAGAGGAAGCTGCCCCTTGATGTTCGAGCCCGCCTTGTAATTTATACACCGACCCAAGGTGACAGGAGGGCTCGATCCGATACTAACCCGCACGGCATGACGTCACTGGTATAAAGACAAACACCAGTTAGATAGCTTTCAACTAACCTTTGGCAGCGGAATTTCATTACTTACTATTAATTATCATTTTTTCTCGATAAAATTTTTTTTTTATCTATAACCATACTTAGAATTAAATGATACAAAAATAATCTGATAGAATTCAAATAATTTAAAATTGACTTTTAAAATACTTACCTAATCGTAAAGATTCAGATATTTTATTTTTGAGACACTATTTTTTCATTTCTAACGTTCTTCACTGATGAAGTTAAAAAAATAAATCACCGTTGAAAAAAAAGTGGGAAAAAATTATTGATATTGACGTTTTTACATCAGATTCCAATAAATTTTGTATGTGTTATTTGACTCAGCTCAACAATGTCCTTTACTTTTTGTGTCTACATTTATTTTCAATAAACTTTTTCTAGGATATCTAGTCTGATAAAAATCAACTGAATTTTTGAGATGTACGATTGGTCGTTTCTTATGTATTTTCCACCGACATAATAATATAGATCCCATTTGAATAGCATCAAAATTGAGCAAGTTGATGAGCAAAATTGTCCAGAAAACCAGTGTTTCGCCACCAATGGCATGTGAACCATATATTATATCTTTTCCTTCTGAAAATAGCATGCCATCAATACTAGTTTCTTAGTGATCAATGGAGTTGAGGCTAGCTACTATTGGTGCAAAAATGACAGGTACGTAGAAAGTAAAGTTTAGCATGAATGTACTCATTCAACTTTTTTTTTTGTTCATTATTGTTTTATGTTCATAACTGTTGGAGAATATTTTTAGAATGTTGTATAATATTCTTGGAGCATATCATAATCTTAAGTTCAACAAATTTATCAAAGAACACAGTAGCAATAAAAAAACAACGTTTTTGAAGAACAAAAAACTTTATTAAAAAATAAATTACAATTAATTTATCATTTTTGCCATTTTCTTTGAGGTTTTGTTGTCAGAAGAAAATCTTTTTCTTTTTTTTAATTGTCCTCTTCTTTTATCTTGTTAAGATACCCCATCCTAATTATACACCTTTAGATCTCGTTCGAAATCTTCTGCAGAAAAATGCTCGGAGCAAATAAATCCTACTGGCTGAGTTAGAAAGCATGTTGGGTAATTTTTTTGTTTATTTATTTTAATTTTTTTGTGAAAGGGAATTTATATTTGCAGTAGGTAGAAAGATAGCGAGCGTATCAGCTGAAGCTGAGGGCTCCATTTATAGCTGGTAGCTTGTTCTAGCAGTCCATGTTCACCTATCTAAATTTTCAATTTGACAGTGTTTTATTTATATTAAATGAACAACTTCATTTTTTTCAGTTAGGTCGTACATTATTTAGGTACCTGATACTTACCTACCTACAGTTCTTTCCTTGAATTTTGAAGAATGATACAACTCTTGCAGTATAAACCTTGTCATTCATCCGCTGTCCACTTGCCATTTTTCAGAGCTGGGATTTTGAGAAGCCTTCCCGTGCATAAAAGAAGCTGTACCTGTGCTGGCTGAAGAGATGAAGAAATAACGAAAACGACCAATGGGGGATGAGAGTGGAGAAGAATGATAAATATTCTGTTTGATCGACCAGTTATCAGTTGATGGTGCCCATTCAGAGCCGAAATATTTACCTAAATAATATTCACCCCCTCTCAATCGACTTATCACCTTCTTAAAAATTAATGTCCTGAAAAAGGGTATTTTATGATGTATTGCCAAAAATAAATGTGTAATGCATATTTTCCATTGTCTCACTTTTTTTTCTTACCCACAACAATGAATACAGTAATTAACTCCTAGTAGCAGAGTGCAGTAGACTGAAACTGAAAGGTCTTGTTAACTTTTGGGGCCACTCTAAGTTGCATGCAGGTTGAAAAGGGATAAGACAGCATGTTTAATTTTATGAGGATTTTTATTGCCCAATGTACAGAGTTTAACTAGGTATATTTTTTTAAAAATCTTGGTTGGTGTAAATAACAGCGTAATAATTATATTGCTCGATGAGAATGAAATGAACACGTCTATGTTCTGCCGAGACCGTACTCTACAGGTAATGTGAACAACTGAAGGTAGTAGGCTCGAATCGCTCCTGAAACCAATACACAATGTTGAAGAGTTGACCAGTTGTTAGATAATTTTATATAATAATAATAATAATCACTCGAGTAATTTTATGGAAGTGAGGAATGTTTTGTAAAGCAAATTAATGAATACGCCACATACTTGTAATCCACCTTCAGATTGACTGTGAGACCCTGTGACTCAATCTTGACGTCCGTTTCCATAACCGAAAAAGTATCTTCTTCCTCAACAAAGCCTGAAAAACTACATAAACCGTTGAAAATTATTTTAACTGGTTTCTTAAATCAATAGGGTCGAGGGGTAGAATAACTTAGTGCCTTTTTCCACTATTGGTTCATTAATTCGGCAAAGATTTTTCACCCCTTCGGACTGGTTAGGGCAGCATAGGTGGATTGAGTGCCAATAGTTTTATACAAAGAAAAAGTGGTAAACAATCAATCAACATGGCCAGGCGAAATTATCACGTACGCGGCCGAACGAAAAAAGGAAATCGAACGTAAACAAAGGGCAACCGGCTTCCGAAAATAATCACTCGCGTAAAAAACAATTTACGAATTAGCGCGTGCAAATGACCATTACCTGTTAAGAAGAGTAGGCGACGCAGGGAAAAACACGAAACTAATATTAATTAGTTTATTAGCGAAATATAGAAAAATATTTAACGGGAAGACAAACGAAAGTTCGAGAATGAATTATCACAGTACAGTAGTAACAGATAAGATATATTATGTTGAGCAAGAGAGAGGGCGTAGAACTGTCCATCGATACTGCTACTGCTACTGTCGTGCTTCATTCATCAAGTTAAAAATTCCAATAGCTGGTTTCTGGTTAGTTCACATTTGTAACCGCCACATTATTGAATAATAAAATAATTAAAATAATAAGTAATTATCGTACTGGGTTGGTGAGGGGGAGAAGAACCAGGCGACATGTTCTCCGATTTTTTATTTACTGGCCGAGTACTTTCGCCCCTTCGGGCATCCTCAGGGCGATGTGGAACCATAGGTTACCTGTTAGGGCTGTGGTAACCTATGGTTCCACATCGCCCTGAGGATGCCCGAAGGGGCGAAAGTGCTCGGCCAGTAAATAAAAAATCGGAGAACATGAGTCGCCTGGTTCTTCTCCCATTCACCAACCCAGTACAATGAGAGATGCGACGACTCAACCAGGAAGTATTAAAATAATGTTTCTAAGACTGTGATTGTGAAACGTTTC
>JASJUZ010000688.1:0-100686 GCA_037159825.1 Tupiocoris notatus | reverse complement strand
AATATACTATGTAACATCTCAGGGAAAGATTTTAACATCATGTTCACAACTAGTGTTCGAAGGAGAGCTCATGCACCAATGCTTAACACCCCTGTCAACCTTAGGTACATTTAAATATTTTACCACAAGCTGCTATATTAGCAATTTCTCTCAGGATGCCGACAGAAAAGTTTTTGTTTCAAGGTTTGGACATGGGAACCTAAGTCGGATTGGAGTGTTCTTTACTAGTGCTAGGGCAGTTTTGCCATACTCAAATTCATCCAGAACCGACCTCAGATCACTTGGATTGAAGAAAAATCCCCAAACCCTGCTAAGTCACAAAAAATATCCATAAACGCCAATTTTACCCAATGTTGGCCTTCATAGAAAATGAAAACCGGCTCTTGAGAATAAAAATAAAACGAAAGCAGCCTGTGAGACATAATGTGGTTAATCAGAGGTGTAGGGTGTTGAAACTTGAAACCAAGAACATTGGTTGGTTTGAGGTCAACCCAATCCAATGTTTGAGGTTGACCCAACTTGTTTGAAATCGCCCACTTAACCCATAATTTTTTTTTTTTTTTTTAATATTGGGAATGCTGGGTGGACATACTTAATGGCCTGTTACATATTTGTCACGCCAGGCTGATGTATTGTCAAATGTTTGAAAAAAAAAACAGCTTTCTGATATGAAAAGGATTTATTGCAGAAATAATAACAATAATAACATTGCTGATGAAAAAAACGAATTACTTACATTATAACTTCAACATAATAGCTCTTAAATGGAATGGTAAGAAATGAAACATTTAGTGCACAAGCCCACATCATATTTCACACAATGGTTTTGACTGATGAAGAACATCCTCATGATTGCATCGGCGACTCTTCACAATGGGCTCGACGAAATGCCCATGTTGTCGAGGGGTAGCGATCCCAGAGCTTCATTTGCCCTCAATTGTTATTTGGGTCCACGGATTCTCAGTGCCGTACGAAATTGTGAAGTATACGTTTGAGCGATTTCCCTGATGAAGTTAGGAGCGTCAGGAACACAACCGGTATTGCGACCTCACAAGCGCTCCGAGCGGCTGCGGCATCAAGTGAAACGACCGGGCAATCAAGAGGAAGAAATTAATGTTGCACTATGAACTACTGTGTAGCTTAGATGGTAAAGTCACAGCTCCTTGAGGAAATTTTGCATACCTGCTGCAACTTGGGAAAATTGAGTTTATTTATTCCCATGAACCCCAGATAGTTCAAGAACTATGTTTTACTGATGCGTACGTCAAATTGGACTGATTTAGGGATTTTTTCAACTTATTGAGATTGATTCGTGGTGACTTGATTTAAAGATGAACGAGATTGAAATAATATACTTGATCTGATATGCGCGTTGAATTGGAATGAACTTGAGTATTTGAAAAGTACTCATTCCCTGCAAAGGGGCATGTAGGAAATAGCAAGAAAACATTTATTTGATGTATTTTGTAGCTTAAGTTCTAATATGGCCTACTAAATCACATTACAAGTAATAGTCGAATTTCAATCAACATTGACAACCCATTTTGAACAAAAAATAAAAGGAAATCTACATAAGTAGTTGCCCATTAAATACGAAGACATAGAAACGATAACGGAAAGGTCTAGTACAAGGCAAGTGGAGACTGTCTCTGGGGTCGGTAGCTCAGTACCACGTTTGCCACGAGCGCTAGTGAGGTCGCAACACCGGCCGTGTTCAAGACGCTGCTGATGAAGTTCAATTTCAGTGGTTTTCTTCCCATAGCTTTGAACAAGCAACATGAATTGTTTGCTGCCACGACCATCATGCAGGAAAATAAAATCCAACACCACGCATAGAAATTCGATAAAGCCCTACATCATGATCCATTCGGTCCGTGCCTCCCATGCACTTATTGTACATTCTGGTTACATCAGGCTGAGGAAATTGAAAATATTCGTGGGATGTCGTTGAGTATCTTTCAACTGATTTTGCTGGAGCATAGCCATAGGGAGCGGAAGCAACTGCAACGCACTGATTTTCAACTCATTTACGAATGAATATTCCATCCGTGCGAGCGATTTTGAATTGGCAACTTCCTCGAGAAAGTGCCGACAAAGTCTTACAAGACTGTAGAGGGCAATCTAGCCATTCCCTTCCCTTTTCACAATATGACAATACATAAATTGCCCAGGAGACGAACTATCACTGTAATGGAAGGAAAACGGTTTTCATTGACCACCTATCCGCCTGGCGTGACATTTATGTAACATAGTCATAGAACATGTGATTGAAACAAAAATAATCAAACGAATCATTTTTGCCCTAGGACAACCAGAAAACATCTAAAAGAAATTTCAACAGTTGCGCATACTTAGTTGATTAGTTGCAAAGATGAGTGAAAAAAATACTTACAATACGGAAGGATCCATAATCTCATAGCAGATAAGTAGTTGAACACGAACACACGAAATGAACACGAAGACACGAAACGAACACGAAGACACGAAACGAACACGAAGACACGAAACGAACACAAAGACACGAAACGAACACGAAGACACGAAACTAACACGAAGACACGAAACGAACTCGAACACACTTTCGAATAAACCAAAATAACCCGACCGCGACCGGAGGTGTCGACGAGTTCAAAGTACTAGCAGTGTGAACCTTTCAAAACATGAATGAAACGCCCAAGGCTCACCAGTGTTGCCCACCAGTGAGCCTTATTACCGGTAACATAATATAATTATGTCACGACAGGAAGAAATGGGTCAATTTGTCCTGAATATATCCAAGACAGCCACATTGCTATTATGGCCAGTAGACTAGTTAATATCCATCAAAATACATTAATAATTCCTTTGAAAAAGATGCCAGTATAAAAAAGTCCCCCACATAGTTCTTCCCCCTAAATTGGCACCAGACAGTCAGAAAAAACGCCCTATATTTAGGAAGAAACCTCCTGACTTGGGAACACTATGCTGGGAGTGTTCAACTAAGAAGGGTGTTCACTACTAAACTGTCTCTATTGGGATGGTATTATTTATAATTGGGTATTTGAAAATACGAACTTTGATCACAATCGTGCAAACCGTCTATTTTTTTGCCGTCAATTTGAAATTCATACAAAAACGCGAACATTTAAAATGATATATATCGTTTAAAAGGCCGATGATACACGATGTAATAAAAAATGATGAACAATGTACAACAGTAGGTATAAAAATTAGAATGCAATCAGAATCACAATGAAAGCAGAAGAATCAAACTTGAAATAAAATTATCTTTGCAGTGCCGCACAATGGTTGTGTATCCAAAAGATCTATAAATTCTCATCATTTTCCCAAAGATCCATGAACATCTCGAAGAGTCCGTTTAGAACTGGCAACACTGTATAAAACAGCGCTGGACGAAAATTTCATTACATACACATAATTACATTCGTTTAACTAAGACACACTTAATGGACACACAAACGGAGTCAGTTAAAAAGAAATATAAAACATGATATAAAAATGTAAAACAAAACGATGCCGATGCCCGACATGGCCACAAGCAGAGTAAATAATGTTAGACACACGCACTGAAAGCCTTTTAAGAAATATGTATCAAAAGTCGACTGTATAAACTCATCTCAGCTGCACGTCTTGTCAAACGAATGAATGGCAACACTGTTCGCTCGTATTCTTATCATTGATGTATGTTTAGGGTGGATGTTACACGTCATTTTTTATTGTTGTCTTATAATTGCCGATTATTTGAAGTGTGTGTTACCGTTGATAAATTGCCATTCAGTTTTCGCCGAATCCAAATTGATCCATTCGACCTTGGAATCGGAGATTAATTTGTTGCACGCCAAGCGTTGTTGAACTGTCGTCGTGGCATGGTTAAATGAGTCTGCCTAACGCCCTTGTTGACTGCTCTGTTCTGAATTTCTCGCTGACTACGTTTACTTTCGACCGGGTAAGTGTCACTTAATTTAGGTGATATTAATTTAGAAAGAGATCGTTCAAAATGTTGGAGTGTTCAAATGAGCCTCGAGTGTCGCTAGTCGAAAAACTGTTGCAACTCGATGGCTAGTGATTACTCATAGCTATAATAACGAACTGAATTAGGCATTTAAATTGAAAACGTTGCAAATGATCCTACAGTGGTTTATTATTCTTTTGCTTCCATCATCAATGCGCCTAATCAAAACTCCTGCGAACGTTGCCACCTATAAACAAATTGGTAACTAAGGGCGAAATCCTTGGCAACTGTCGCAATTCTAATTATTTTTTTTCCCAATTACTCAATTCAAAATTAAATTAATTGCTTAACGATACAGCGTAAAACGGTTTTTATAGCTCCTCAAATTATCGAGTTATACCATCATGCCTAATATTTCAAAATCTAGAAAATTTCTCATGCAAACTGCTGTAACTCGAGAACTATTCACACTGTCGACTCCTTTATGGCCCCATTCAATTCAGCGTCAAAACATATTTGAATTTATATCGCACGCACCTATTTATAAAAACAAACGCTGCAAGTTATAGTACAGCGGTTTATCATTCCTTTGATTCAATATTGATTTGAATGTAATAATAATGATATTATAATTATAATATTTACTAATGATTTAAGAAGGCTACCCATTTGTGATGGTGATTATTCCGAACAGTTGTGAATGTTCCCCCGAAAACTATAGGGAAAACTCTGTAGCACATATTATTATTTTATTCATTTTTATTTTTCTTCCAAATCAAAAGCTAAATATTTTGCTCAACGAGTATAGGACGATTTTTATAGCTCCAAGAACTCCATCTGGCCAAATTTCTGAAATATCCCGAGTACAACACAAAAGCGACCAACCAAGCTCGAGAATCACTAAAGCTATCGTCCCAGCATGGTCTCATTCGATTCAGCTTTCAAAACTCTATAGACATTGATATCAAATACACCTTTTTCCGGAAAACTTTGGAAAATACGAATTTTCTCCTCCTCAAACCCCTCAAAAATACCTTCAGAATTACGATAACGATATGGTCAAATAACTGAACCATATTTAGACCAAGTAACTTTTATAGTTTCGTCAGAAAACTATTGAGGGCTTGGGGCTAACAAACCTCAAATTTTGAGGGGGTTAGAAAAATTTTTTCCTTATGAGATTACAATGGTTTATTATTGCACGGCAAGCCAAGAATTCCGTCCATCTGCTGTACGTCTTCAAAACTTTCCTGACATGACATGATTCAAATTTTTACCTAAAATCAATCTTGGCATAAAGATAGCTTAACGCTTCGGCCGAATCACTGACTGAGTTTTTAGGTTATCTTTGGGGATTTTCAAGGTGGTTGGGGTAATTTCATGATTTCCTAGGGTTGTTGGAAAAAGTTGTTTTTGCTACCTTCCTAGTTACTATCACAAGAGCATGATTTTCTTAAATCATAATTGAAGCAAATTATTAATAATTCACTGTTCAACCATTTTCAGTGTCTTTTCAAAAATTTTAAGTATTTATTATTTTATAAATTATTCAGCGATAAACTATCATAATTTCCCTAGAAAAATTTTTTCCTTGGGCAATAACAATGTTTTATCATTGAATACTAAACCAAAAACGAAGTATCTAGTTAGAGCAAGTTCTTATCTGAATCCTTCTTCAGCCATTGTTAATCTTTCCTCAGTCTCTAGTTGATGTTAGCACGAACTTACATTTGGCTTCTGTTCCGAGGAGATAAACGATTTTATAAGGTAGTGCGGCCGTGACCAATCTAGACTTGCTGACTGTTCATTTAGATTGAGATTCGGAGTTTTTTCTTCTTGGGCTATTTTGTCATTTGTCGTTTGCTACGCTTCAACTTCCTACTGTAATTAAACATATATAGGTAGCGAATCTAAGAGGAATAGATGAAAATCCTCGAAGAGTGGATCAGCTTATTTCATTATTTACAATTTATTTTAATATTTATCAGTTATACCTACTTACCAAGCATTACCTGGGTGTTCATTGTCCTACTAGAAATTCATTTTTGCCTACATCTACTTTGAATCATTTCTGCTGTTAGAAATTGCAATATATTTTGCTTTGGAATGCAAATTTTTAACGCCAGGTTTCAATTTTCACCAGGTAATACCATGTGCGGAAAAGGAAGTTGTGTCGGTGAAATGAAGGCGTTAATTCTCGTCGGTGGATATGGCACGCGTCTTCGACCTCTCACTCTCAGCAGACCAAAGCCGCTCGTCGAATTCGCCAACAAGCCAATGCTGATGCATCAGATCGAAGCGCTGGTCGAAGCTGGCGTTAAATCTGTCATACTTGCCGTGTCCTACCGAGCTGAACAAATGGAAAAAGAACTGAAAGAAGCCGCATCTAAATTAGGTGTGAACTTGGTGTTCTCCCATGAAACAGAACCTTTAGGCACGGCTGGTCCGCTTGCTCTCGCTCGCAAACTTCTCACCGATTCGGTCGAACCGTTTTTCGTTCTCAATTCGGACATTATTTGTGAATTTCCCTTTAAAGAGTTGGTAGCTTTTCACAAGAACCACGGGAAAGAAGGGACCATTGTGGTGACGAAAGTTGAAGAGCCGTCAAAATACGGTGTTGTCGTCTACGATGAAACGGGTAAAATCGAATCGTTCATTGAAAAGCCGACGGAATTCGTTTCCAATAAGATAAACGCTGGGATGTACATACTGAACCCTTCGGTCATGGAAAGGATCGAGCTTCGGCCTATGAGCATTGAAAAAGAAGTATTCCCATTCATGGCAAAAGACGGTGAGCTCTATGCAATGGATCTTACAGGCTTTTGGATGGACGTAGGACAGCCCAAGGATTTTTTGACTGGTGAGTCTGAACCATCATCTAGCTATGCTTCATTGTATTTTAAAACACGTCAGCAAGTGTAAAAACTGATGGTAAAGGACTCAAGAGGAGTTTAGAAGCTTTCAATAATTGAAAAAAATTAATATATTATGAACATTCTTTTAAATTTTTTAGTTCTTAACAATTTTTAATATGAACGTGTTTTTGAAAAAAAATCAAATTTGATAATATTTATAAACTCCATTCTCCAAAAAAAGTTTTTGTGCTGTTCCATTTTATTAATTTTCTTCTTTTCGCCCAATTACGTTTTTCAGGAATGTGTCTCTACTTGGGTTCACTTCGCCAGAAATCGCCTCACCTTCTGTACAGTGGTCCAGGAGTCATCGGCAACGTGCTAGTCCATCCGACGGCCAAGATCGGTGAAGGATGTTCCATCGGGCCGAACGTAACTGTCGGGCCGCATGTCGTCATCGAGGAAGGCGTTTGCATCAAGAAGTGCACGATCCTTCAAAGTGTTAGGATAAAATCGCACTCATGGTTGAGCGGGTGCATTGTCGGCTGGAGAAGCACAGTAGGACAGTGGGTGAGTATTGCAGAACTGCAATTGCCATACTTTCTACAAACCATTTTGTTGGTTGTATTGATGATTTGGGTTTTTATCCGTAGTGGAGAAATTTAGTACGTTGCGTATTTTTTAAAACTTAAATTTGTGAGTTTTGGTTACTTTGTTAAATCATAATTTTCTTGTGGTTGCCGCCTAATGAATGATGGCAAATTGTGGTGACCACGAGAGACATATGATTTTACAAGATATCCAAAACTCCTACGTTTAAGTTGACTACCTATAAATGACTATGGAACAAGACACGCTGCTATTTTCATCCGCGGATTCATCTTAATTTACAATAGTTCCTCCCACTTGCAGTAGTTGTCTGCATTTTTTCCATTTGAAAGATTTTCCTCTGGCTGCAATGTCTTCACCATCAATGGATAACAACAAATCCATTCATTTCAGGTGAGAATGGAAAACACGACTGTTTTGGGCGAGGATGTGATAATCAAGGACGAACTGTACATCAACGGAGGCCAAGTTCTGCCGCATAAAAATATTGCCAGTTCAGTTCCCGACCCTCAAATCATCATGTGAACAATCTTTCCAAGACTTCTAAAAATATCAGGTCTATTTTAACATGAAATGTTATTCTATCGAAGCGTTTGTAAAATTATCTCCTGTCTGAGAGATATTTCACAAATCGCACATTCGTTATTTAACGAATAGGAATGAGAACTTTATAAAATTAATTTGTCGCATTTAAATAGTTAGTTTTCATTTTAAGGAAAATTATGTTCGACTTTATTTTATCGCTGTGGATTTGATGGCAGCAAATGCCATGCGGAATGACAATGGATTTTTATGGCTGTGCCAATCAATTCCAATAATAATATTATTATTTTATTTATTTTTTTTTCGCTACTAGTGACTGTTTCTTGGAATTGATTTATTTTTGGGATTACGTGCTGAAATTTCAGGCACACCCAAACCTAGGAAGTGCAATTTTTTGCAGCTATAACTTCACTACAGGCTGCTAGTGATTGGGATCGTTTTAATATTAGCAAAGTAATAAGAAGTGCTACGCAAATTATCGAATAATCCCCACAAGTGGTAAATGTTGTGAAAAATTGTCGAATTTTTTTTTTATTTTTTATTTATTTTTTTTGTTTTTTGTTTTTAAGAGAGAGTGGGTCACAGTTTGCACAAAGACTTCCTCTTAGTCTATTATAACCAGACATAATAGCCTTTATTTTTCTCAAATTACTAGGCTTTGAAAGTTATATTGATTTGTTTTATTGAACTTTTTTTTTTGGGCGTTCAACACGCTAGCAAAATCTTGGGACATTTTTTTCAACAAACACGTTGGCAAATTATTTTAGTACTACCTAGATCAAACGCATTGCTATGTCTAGAGCACTTTATATTCATAATAAGTTTATTATTACTGGGCAAAATTGTACATAGCTTTTGTAAATAATGTAAACGATCCTTCCAGCCTTACGTTTGGAATGTGTGCAAACATTTTGGATTCTCGTGAGAGCAATAATCCAATCGGATCTTACGACTGTCCAATTAGAATGTTCAAAGCTTACCCCCGCCTGAAAGTAGACAGTAAGGGATAGATCAACTCAGTGCAGAACATTGTATTTACCGATTGAGTCTTGGCAGAAGAACCGTTCCAAAATTCAATATTATCTTTGGTGTGACCAATTTCTTTAGTTTACATGAATTGCCGATAGTGAAGTCATATAAATTATTTTTAATGTCCAGGGGGTGTAAGGGAGAGAAAAACCAAGCGACTTATTCTCTGATTCTTTATTGGCTGACCGAGCACTTTCGCCCGTTCGGGCATATTCAGGGTGACGTGGAGCCATAGGGTTCACAGCCCCCCCGGACATAAAAAAAATGCGAAGACAAGGAAGATAATTATTTTCAACTTTTACCTTCCTCTGAAGGCCATGGTTATTATAGAATAAGTAACTAAATATTAGGAAATCATGCTCTATACATTCTGTTAGCAAGTATCTATCTTGAACCGTTCGCATTATTATATATTTGTTATATTTTCAATTATCGCCTTTTATTTCAACCCGACTGGAAGTATTCGATGAGGGAAATACAGAAAGAAAAAGAGGGAACTTTCAAAATGATTGTCCAGTAGTTTATTATTCCTTTGGGGGATGTTCCTAAGACTCATGAAGAGTCTGTTAGTCTTCAAAATAATACGAAAATACGAGGAGAGTTAAGGATTTTTTCTTTTATCAACTTGAACACAGATTTGCAAGATGTATTTTGTAAGACTTTCATTAGACAATTTTCCAACTTATTTGTTCACTTTTGGTTAACTGTTCTCCGGAGAATTGGATACTGAGGCCAGTAAGATACCAATGTACCTACACAGTTCACAAACAATTTCCTATGACCAAATAATGAAAGAAAATTCATATTAGCCACACAAAAATTTAAAAAACTTCGTCCACGCACGTTTCTCATTTTTGGAAATTGTAGCTCTTAATCACTCGCGACATAGTGTGAAAAGTCAACGAAATACTGCTCTTAGAAAAGGCTGATCACCGAAACCTGCGGCGATTTAGTCTGTACGCGTTGTTGTGAATAAGTCTTCACATTATGCTAGTACTTCGTTTTCCTTCGATTTCTTCCTCGACCAAATAATGAACATTTCGACGGACCAGATGACAACTGTTACGATGGACATGAAGTTGGTCAAATGAATGGCAACATCGTAAGTGCCGAAAACGTCACGTAGAACGCCTTGAACAATAAAAGAAATCTTTACATTTCACAAATTTTTTGCACATTGGCTGGCAAGGAATTCTCTAACACAGATTCTCTTTTCTTACCAATTAAGGGTCCGAAAGCGAAAAGGATGATTCCGTTGAGGACCGTTTGGAGGCCGCTCGCCGATGCGAGTTTTTCCAATGGTACGTAATTAGGTATTACAAGTGTCATGTAGACTGTTCGAAAGCCTTTGGCAACACCAAGGCTAACTGCCACTATTATCGTGGCCCAATAAGATTCCACGCATGTCAAACCTGAAAATCAGTTGTCGTTATCATTTACAGCTTGACATCATGTGTCTTTTCATTGAACATTAGACTGCCTAAGAAGGTGCTCTCTTGGAGAACACTGAAATCTTGTGGAGCAGTAATGGAAAGCACAGCCTTATAAATTTAAATTTCATCCGCCACGAAAGGAATGACGTGGCCAGGCTAAGTTTTTTGCTGTTGGACTTGGGAAGCTTCAATCGCCGTTTGAAGAGGCCCCCACCGTCGCATCCCCCCTCCCCTCAGTACCAACTGAAACGGTTGGCTGTGGTCCGTTGCCGATCTTGAAATTTTGTACCTGTATGTTCTAATGTGGTGTGCGTTTTGTAATGTAGTATCCATATGCTGTGTTCTCTATTGAAAATGAAATGTTTCCACTCTATCAGTCCTCCCTTTCTCTATGAACGTGACAGGCACCAAAAACATTCCTATTCTGTTTGAGACTTACTGAATCTTGATATGACCAACATGACGAGCGCGATCATGTACATTTTCCGAGCGGAAAGTTTGAGACAGTCGCCGATGAACGGTGAAAAGAAACGGAACACGATATCAGCCGTGGCAATGGTAGACATGATCATTGCTGTGTCCTGTGAATGAAAGAACGATTTTTCACTAATTCATACATTATCTTATTCGTCAGTATTATCTCTAGGTTTGACTGAATACTCCAAGACTTACATGAATGTCGAATTTCCGATCTCCAAGAATAATCGGTGTCATCAGGGAGAAATTCATCTCGCCCGTAAATGCGATACTCATTCCCACCGAAATATTTGTGTAGATTGGATCTTTGAGTAGATCAAGATCAAACCACTTGATCACCTGAGAGCAAAATGTCTTCGGCACCTCTTTTGGTACTGCTTGCTCTCCTATGTCCTTTTTGCCATTGGCAATTTCTTTACTGATTTCGGCCAACTCGATACAGGACGTGCTTGTTGTGCGTCGCCTGCCGAAGCATAATGAAATGATTCATCATCATCTTCCTTTATTTTTTCCTCGTCGTCGCATTTTTTGATGTCCAGGGGGTGTGAGGGAGATACAAACTAGGGGACTAATAGGGTTGTGGACCCTATGGCTCCACGTCGCCCTGAAGATGCCCAAACTGGCGAAAAGTACTCGGCCAATAAATAAAGAATCGGAGAATGAGTCTCTCCCTCACACCCTCTAGACATCTTCCTTTATGTAGGTATTCAATTCAATGCAATTTATGTTTTTGTACCTTCTGCTAATGCTGGCTCGCCTATCTTCAGTTAGGCTTCCCTTAGAACTCCACCATTTCATGTCAGCTTCAACGACAACGTCCCTGTCATACAATGAGATCCGAGATTGGTACAGATCACGCCTTCCTACCTGTCACAATGAAAAAATCGCGTCAAAAATAAAAATCAAGATTTGCAGTAAGATATGGCAGAATTATAGTTCTATATCCTATCCTCCAGAGTAGTGAGGTTAAACAAGAGAAACAAAATGGCGATTCATATGAGTTGAGATTGTTTTCCATGTAAGTTCACTACTTGGAAATCATCAGGGCTAGAGACTCCGACTCAATTTTGTTTTATTATTCAATAATAAACCACCAAGAAAAAAAGTCTAACCCCTCAAAATTTGATGTTTTACGTTTCAAGGCACGTAGAATCCGAAAATCCTATAAACAAAAATCTGTCTGTCCGCCGAAAAGCCGTCAACACTTTTCCGGCCAAACTATAATAGCTACATTCTTGAAATTTTCATAAAAATCAATCTCGGTCCTACGACGGCCCAATTCTTGTACGACATTGCTAGCTCAATTGAAAGGGTTTTTTTGAGGGGTTTTAAGGGGGAGAAAATTCATATTTTTCAAGGTTTTTTTTTAAAAAAAAGGTGATTAATTAATAAAAATTAAAAAATTAATTAAAATCACAAATGGATAGTCTTTTTAAATCATTATTGAAGCTGAGGAATAATAAACCACTGTACAATAATTTAAAATCCTCCTTAGGTATGAGTATAACGTGAAAATTGAGCCCATCTTGACGTTACCGAGTTCTCCAACGAGTGACACTCTCCTTGGGAACGAAACGCCTTCCAAATAGTGCGTCGGCGTTTCCATATCTTTGTCCAACGCTTGTTGGTCGAGATCGACGTTCTCATTATCGTCGGTCATTCTCCTGTCGTCGCTGATGTTTAAAGCCAACGGCGATGAGCCGTTTTCCTTCGTCGAGTCGTCCAGCTCCTTCAGAGGTTCTAGTTCGGGCTCTTCTGCAATTCGAAGCCGAATTTTTAAGCATTTTTACCAAGAGTGAATAATATCTTAGATTATAAGATATAATTTAAAAAATATTACAATTAAAAATACACTACTACTATTATTAAAATTAATACAATTATATTGAAGATATTAAAATTAATACAATTATATTAAAAATATTGAAATTATATTAAAGATATGAAAATTATTGATTATTAAGATATTATGATTACTAAGATTATTTATTATTATTTAAATTGAAGAATTTTAATAAAAAGAACGTGAAATAAAATAACTGAAATTGAAGAATTAAAATTAAGAATTGGGCAGAGTTGGTGCCCTCTGGCACTCTCTCTTAATCAATTACATAGGTAGTTTTTCAACAGTTTTGTTCTTTAGAGTAGTCCCTAGTCTGATGTGAGTAGGAATTTAACGAAGTAAAGGTGCATCGATTTATAAATACTCATGAAAATACAAGTCGTACCTTTTATGATTTTGTAGTGCCATTTTACCGGCTGAAGAAGCATAGCTGCAATAAATGAATGCAAGACCATTCCAGCTAGTAAAATCGCCGTTCCTCGAGCGCTGTAGTATTCAATGCCTTTACTTAGCACCTGTTACATGTAAATAAATTCATTGCAATATACATTGAGGTAAAGTGAGATCCTCAGACGATACGAATTGAGAAAAAAAATTATCGAGGCAGAACTAAAACATTTAATAGTACTAAGGGTATTATTATTTTCCTGAATATTTTTTCAACACTATTAACTATTAGCATAGTTATTTTTCAAAATAATATTATTTTTTGAGGCTTCTCATATTTTTGTCACACACAATCTCGGTATGGTCTACAAATTAGCTGCCGTATTAGGAAAAAAAGTATCAACGACGTTCACACTTACCAATGGTATGAAAACCGGTCCAAGACCCGTCAGCGTCGATGTGAAGCCAGTAGCTTTGCTTCTTTTTTTAAGAAAATACGTATTCAATGCCAAACTAAACGACGCTATAATTATATTCAATCCTATTGCTGAAAATTGGACAAAAATTCTGTTATAGAATTTATCCTCATCTAACACTTGCAAGATTGACTAAATACGAATACGTACAGTAGATAATGCCGTAGAATATTATAAATTCTAATAATGTCGTCGATAGCGCTGTCACGATGAAGCCCGACGATGTGAGGAATACCCCGAAAAACGCGTATTTTCTGTAGCCAAATTTTTTCAAAAATGGACCGTTGAGCAGTCCTGAAAATCGATCGTCTAGTTATTGTTATTTTTCGTGAGCATATAATTATAATATTTTTATCAATTGTACTTACTTACCGTACATCATGCCTGCAGCTGAATTGACTGTTATTATAGTACTGATATCTGTCGCCGTGAAATCTAATTCGATGAATATATCTCGAAAAAGGAGACCGAAATTTTGTACAACTGGAATACCGACGATCTGCAAAAGCAACAATAATACGATTATAAATATGAATTAATCGTCCTTAGTCGTGTGACATTTTTTTTTCTCTAAAAGTCCTCCGTAAATTAAACTTGCCTCACATTATCAAAAGAATGGATTTTATTCGAAAATTTAATTGATCAAATTTTGTAATAGGTACCGATTAAGTGATAATTTATTGAAATAATTATTATTAACTGAAAAATGTGTTATTGGTAATCAAAGTTTAATTAATTTCAATAATTATTATTAAATTATCATTAATCATGGAATAATCTCGTACAAATATTTAATCGGTAATATATAACTTTATCAACAATAAATTGACAGATATTACAAGTCTTAGGAATACTTACGCTAACTGAATAAAACTCAGATAAAATTATATTACAAGTTATCGGATAATTATAAGTGAAATGAAGTATTCTTACGTTGGCCCATCATTAAAACAGGTAGCAATAATCGATCTTTGGTTCATAAAAAATGTGATAATTATTTCGCTCACGGCCGTAATCTTGAGAATTGGGAAACACAAAAGATCGACCTTTAGATATTTGAATTATTACTTGAGGGTAGTACTTGACATTGACATGAAGAGCTACCTATAAGGTCTAGGTGCCCAATTGACGATATAATGGAAAATATGCTTAGGCTCAGGGGACCATTGCCTTTTTCAGACAGCAGAGATAAGCCAGAAACGATAGATTAATCGACTGACAACCTGCGCGTGCCATTGATCGTTTGAATTTGTTCCTCGTGCCAAATCCAATATTCTCCGCTCCTAATTTTTAAATTCTTAAACCGATTACAGATAGTGATATTTTTTTAATGCCTACTTACATTTGATAATGCGAAAGCTATGACGATCATGTAGCCCCAGCCGCCATCGGGGGCGACTTTTTTTTCTAACCGCGCGTCAGCCATTTCATTCGTCGGCCTGAAAGGAAAACAATAGGTAGATATCAGGATAATATCTACGCGAGATATCACGCCCTTAGATTTCGGATATGAAACCTGCTTGAATCGCCTACAAATTGAGAAGGGTCCATAACATCACAGTATAATAAAGATCAATAATCTCTTTCAACTTCGTCCCGATTAAGGAATAAAAAGTAATACAACCTAAATACAATCAATTAGTAAAAATCACATTTATGTCAGATTGTGACGGATCCGATTTTTTTTTATGCAACTTTTTACTATACTCCCAACTCCCAAAATGTTTGCTGAATTCGCCCTTAAAGAAATCATGAATTAAATACATAAGATATTATTAGAATTTCGACTGAAAAAAGTATTTTAAAAAAGGTGTTCAAACGGTGATTATACAAAATAAAAACAGAACTACTAAAAAAAAAAAATAAATAAATAAAAGAAAACCAGAAAGAGAAATAGGTATAGCATTACGAAGAAAAGATTCGCGAAAAGTTGATAAGAAACAGATGAATGTAGCATTCGGATTTATCAGAGACCTCGTGCATCCAACAATTATTAATTTTCAATTATTTTAATTTTATTAATTTTCAATTTATGTTCCTCCAATTTTGAATTGTGAAATAGTATAAGTAATATAAATATGGTTGGAACTGACGATTGTAAATTAGTTTTTTCGTTGTTATGTGTTATTATTAGACATAATATCCACTGTATCGAAGTGACATACCCATGATTAAATATTACCTATCCCCCAATTGTTTACTATTTTTTTATTTTATTTTATTTTATTTTTTTATAGCCCTCGTTCTGCAAATTGGATTCAACTTGTTAAAAATTATAAGCAACCATTTGTATGGGATGCGAGGCATCGTTCGCGGCGCATCAGAATTCAAAATAGTTGCATAACAGATTATTTGGCGTCAGTAGCCTTAAGGAGTTCTGCAGCTTATACTCGATTTTCAAACCTCCTCAGCCGAATAGTCGGCCATTAGGTGTTCATAATGAATCATCATTGAACTAATTCCATCACAATTTATTATTGTCAAAACTCTATACCATCGGGTCGTAGGAACAAAAACAGATATGGAGCTGATGAGGCTAAGGGTTCTCTCTAGCATATCAGTTTTATTTCAAAGGTTCCATCATCTTGTGCAAATTATTACAATAATATAATTTTATATTTTATTTATTGTAATTTTACAATAATTTCTCCAATTGCACTGTTTTCTATCCTGATTGTCATAAAAACCAAGAAAAACGGAAATATGATGGGTACAAACAAAAAATTACCTTACCTAGGTACCTACTTATTATTTAAATGACATAATATCATCTTATTATTTTAATTACATAACGTAAATTTCATAGTATCGTCCGCGTTCACGAACTAGAAGCTAATTGTTCACATACAGGAAAGGTTTTGTTCACAGACTGGCGAACAGCTCTTTTTCCACATTTCACTTTCGTGTTCATTCTGTACGCAATGAAGCTGCGTTTTCTAATATAATTTCGATTCTTGAATAGATTTTGAAGCACTAGGGGCCGGGAAAGCCAGGAAAAAATTAAATAGAGCCTTTGCAGTGCATTTATGAAGTTGAACTTGAACTCCTTAATCCTTAATCGTTCACAGACTGGAGAGTTCACCCTATAATGATTGTTGTTACAATTATTATCACCGTACAGTTCGGTACGGTTTAGCTTTGGATCAAGTTCCATCTGCCCAATGATAGCAATTATCTTTGGAGCTCGAATCGGATGCTCCTTAGGTCAATAATATCTACCTATATTATTTATGTATTTAAAATGTAATAATTTCAACCGTCTTCATCATAATTTGTGCCATTATAAGTTGTATAATTATTTTCGATCATTTTACTTACTGATGATTCGAAGTTTGATCTTTGTTGGACATTTCCGCTCGATTTCCAATTTCACGGTGAATAAAAATATTTGCGAGGAATTCTTAGGAGTACTTTTTAAATGTGATCGGAGAAGCAAAGTTTTAAAAAAGTGTTTCAAAGGAATATAGCGTTATTGTTGTGTTCTTCGCGCTCACCGGTGAGCACAACCGGGAAGTCAACCTACGTCTGACCAAGCTCGTCTGCCTCACTCCTTAGAAATCTCCTACCAATCACGTCAAGTTACTTTGAACGAAAGACTTGCGCGTTATATTGGTTAAGCCCAAAAACGCTTGCTCATCTACATGCAAATCTTCTCTAGAAAGGTTCCGATTCGAAAACGATTCCCAACCGAAAAAAACTCTAATTTTGTGTCCACGTTTTGAAATAGCGAATTGTTGGGGAAAATAATCTGAATCGAAACCGTTCCAACACTTCAATAATTCGACCTTCGATTATCCCCACTTCGGTTTCAGAGAACCCGTTCAATTCCTTTCGTGAAGATGGAACGACATTTTATGCCTCGAGTTGGCGCTAAGGGCCTTCGAGAATTAACGAGCACTTATTGAGATCTAGCCACCAACTACCATCGGACGAAGTTGAATGCTAGAATGTCCGGGGTTTCAGGCGATAGTTCAACTAATTACGATTTCACATTGATAGTTCGCTTTTTCTCGGGTGAGAATTTGAAGTAAATTCAATCAAAATGTGACTTACTATCAGCAGTCATGGATAATAAGAATGATGTAGCTTTCATCATCAAAAAATTTTCATGGCGGACGGACAGGAATTTTTTATTCGATATTCTGAGTGTACGTACTTAGAAACGTAAAACACCAAATTTTGAAGGAGGAGCTAGCCGGGAGTCCCATACTTGAAAAATGCTGGAGATATTTATGACCTAAGTACGGTGTGAGAAGAAAATGAAAACCATGCGCCATCTACTCCTCACGACAAACATTTCAAGACATCGAACGTTCAAATATACTTTAGAGCTTCTTATTTATTGAGCTTGTAAAAAAAAGTGAGAACAACGAAAATTTTTATTTGTTTTTTAGTTACATTCAGAGAGGTGGAGAAAAAGTTTTTTTTTTTTATTTTGATTGAACGCTAATAGCTAACTATAGTTTTAAATAAGCGAAAATGCTGTAGCTTTTTGTTGAATTTTTCACCTTGCGCCCAAAAGAAATTATTGCAAATGGTTGCACAGTGGTTTATTTATTCACTTCAAATTTAGGAAAACCATGGACTCGCGTGAAATACAATCCCGAACATTTGTGAACGTTTTCACCTTACAACTGATGACTAATTGGGTAAGTTCAATTATTTTTATTCTTCAACGTCCAATCTATAGAAATCTATACCAAACACAACTTTCTCCAAAAACCTCGACAGAACTCTTTTCCCCCCTTAAAATACCCTTACAATGAGGTAGCCATTTTTGATTAAAGAATTGAGATTTTGTCTGTCTAGATTTTTGGTGAGAATTTCAATGATGTAGCTTTTATAGTTCCGTTTTTTTCTTAAGCAATTAAAAAGAAAAAAAAAAAAAAAAAAAAAAAAAAAAAAAAAAAAACAGCGAATGATTGTACTATGGTTTATATTGTTCCTTGGCTTCTATATGATTTAACAAATTTTATTGCACTTTAAAATTTTATGACACGATTTTTTGCGTTTTTTCGCCTGTTTTTCGCCAATAACTTTTGAACCGGTTACTTTTACATAGGTTTATTACTCAGAGGCGAGAAAGAGCAATCGAAATCCTACAATTTGGTGTATTTAATTATATTTTTATGTTATGTCCCCGCGGAGCTATTAACGTTTGAAGAAAAGTCAAAACACGTTTTTTGACATAAAGTGGAATATAGCTCGAGAGCTATCATATACGCTAGCCATTTTCGTATTTTTAATGGATTCTACGTTAAATTTCCTACATTTTCTTCCACAGCAGCTAATCTGTCCCGTTTCGGGAACGTGATGAAAAAAATCCCAAAGTTGAAACTTCAAAAGTATGAAAAACGAAAAAAAATCGAAAAATATTATTAATTGTTCGAATTTGATTTTTTTCACTTTAAATTCGAATTCTACGTCCAATTTCCTGTAGGAACCATTAATTAATCAAATTTGAACAGTACTGTAAGTATTTGCTACGGAATTTCAAAGTTGAAAAACGTAAGAGTGGCGTGTATTAAACCTGGAAAAACTGATAGTTGTCGTGAAATTTCCGCCGTTTTGACGTATTATTCGGATTCAGCGTTAAATTTCCTATAAGAATAGCTCTCAAAATCGCTTTAAAACGAAAATTTAATTTTTCACTATTACCGATGCCAGCGGAGCTCGGAATTTCGGCCGGCGAAAAAGTCGATTTACGGAAAATAATTTCTCTCGCTCTGTTTAAATTTTTTTCACCAAATTTTTTGCTATGTACGTGTGTAAGGCGTTCAAATGAAGACTTCTGCATAATAAAACGATTGATTCGCATTAATTTTGACCCCGAAAATCACCGTTAAAGTCCAATTTTTGAGCTTTTAAAAACCGATTTTTTTGGACCACTTGCAGATTTTTCCGAGAAATTAAAAAAATTTCAAAAATACATCATGGTAAGACACAACTTTCCTAAAAATTTCAGATTTTTATCTGAATTGAGAGACGAGTAAAAAATCGTTAACTGTTCGGTTGAAAAAAATCGCAGGGGTACCCCTTGGATTTTTCGCGAAAAATTTTTTGAAATGGATTTCGCTCAAATTCAGCATAATGATAGTTGATGATGTGTACATCAATAATATATGGTTCATTCTTTGTTTCTTTCGCACTAAATAGATGAAAAGAACGTTTAAAGTTGAAAAATGTCATTTTTTCGTGTATAGTCTACTAATATTGTTGAATAACGCAAAAACTGTTGAAAAATTGATAGGTACATTACATTGAGAAAATGTGGACAATTAAATTACCTATCTTTTGGTATATTCAAACATCTGAATTGACGACTTTTTGTTTGAGTTATCCACTGTGCAAGTTACAAATTATGGAAAACTTACAGTTGTTACGTCTAATTCTGCTCCTACTTTCTCCAGTTGAAAAACCCAATACTTTATGATGCAAAGTACGTTCGAACTCCACCACCAACATACCAAATTATAGCAACTACTACTAAGTACTACCTACTAACAATAATACCTATCGATTCCCACTCTCCATACACAAATAATTAACTACTAAACCCATACCTATATCTATACCCATACCTATACCTATACTATATACTATTATACTATATATAGTATATACTATATATTATATATACTATATAGTACTATATATAGTAGTGACAAGGACAACACCCCCCGCAAAGCTATATGTAAGGCCCGAGAGGAGGGGCGGAGCCCCTCCGACGGGCCGACGCGCGCGCGATAGCTGAGGGGGGCGAAGCCCCCCTCTGATGGGGTTGGGCGGCGGCAGCCGCCAGGGGCGCTCAGCCCCTAGTGATTTAATACAGTCCATGGATTTGAGGTAGCCCGAACATTTGTTAGCGTTGCAGTGTAATTTTAATTATTTTAATTTTCCTTAATTTCCAAATTAAACGCTAAATTTAGGTTTAGCTGGAGAGAGTGTTTGATGAGCATTCCACGGAGTGTAGAACGAATTTTATAGCTCCGAAAATTCTCGACTGATCGTATTTCTACCGTGATTTCTACACGAAAGCTGTGATAACTCGGGAACCATTGAAGCTATCGACCCCGTAATAGTTTCATTCGATTCTAAAAACCTACAGAAATTGATACCAAATAAATCGTTGTCTGAAAAGTGTTGATTATATGAATTTTCTCTCCGTTAAAACGGTCTAAAAATACCCTTCAAATTGAAATAGTGATTCGGTTAGAGAGTTGTCATTGTCAGACCGCGACTGATTTTTGGTTAAAATATCAAGAATTAAGCTATTATAGTTTCGTCAGAAAAGTGTTAACGGCGTGTGTTGTACATCGGATGGAATTTTGAGGGTGGTTAGAAATTTCGTTTTTTTCAACGATTACAATGGTTCATTATTGAATATTAAACAAAAAAACAGCATTGCAATTTCTCACCGTTTCAATGGTTTTTTATGTTAATTCCGAACGGCTCTGTCATTTTATGTATCCCGGTGTCGTTTTCCTAATGCCACTCGTACTCACTTTTTATTGCGAATAAAATCCTCGAAATCGACTTCTCGCCACGTCGACGATGGGGAGGCAATTTTTGCATACAAAGTGCAACATAATATCCCGTTCACCAGACACTCGCGGCGGATTCGCTTCGAATGGAATCTGTTTATTTCAACGAGCACCAGAACATGAATCGGACACGTTGCCCTTTTGATAAAAATAGATTCGCCTCTCTACGACCTACGTTGGCGGTTAAACGTTCTACTGCCCCTATTTATAGATTGTCATAATTACAATGATAACCCTCACCTATATTTAACGTATCCCCTCGCCGAAATCGACTGAATTTCAAGCTCCTGACACGGAGATTATGTTTCTGGAACGAACGGGATCAACTGAGAATAAATTTTATTAACAATATCGCTCAACAGTTTGCCTGTCATTGGTTTACTCTTGGGAATTTATCATCCACTCGACGTTTCGAGATAACGGTTTGCACTGGCGGTCACTGTTTGCTCAAGAAAAGGTGAATTGTTATTACAGCGTTCACAAACTGTGTTGGTAGGTAACTCGTTTGAAAACATCGCGCAAAATATTTGCGAAATCAGTGAACTTGATGGCCGTTTTCTATTTAATTCACCCCAATGTACAGTATGGCAACTTAGCCTATATAGTCGGATAACGAGATCGAATAAGAATTATATTCTAATTAAATACTATATTTTTACATAGACGTCATTTCCAATGGAAGCGTAATTATTGCAATTATTTGCGCAACTATTTATTCGAATTAGCAGAAAAATTTGCGCAGATCCGGACTACGTGACGAGAGACGCGAGAGATCGGTGACCGGTCTCCTACTCCTATTTACTTGACGGGTGGCTACGTCAGAGCAACAGAGCTGATCTCAGCTTTCATCGCAAGCAGCCGCGAATATGTTGATAATTAAAACGCTGCAAATTATTGTACAGGGATTTATTATTTCTTTGCTTCAATTATGATTTTTAAAGAACAACTACTTGTTATATGAATTCGCGAACATTTCCACCTAATAATAGATAGGTAAACAATAATCGAAAACGCGGGAGCAATTATCGTAATTATTTGTGATGTCCATGGGTTTTCTCCCCCCGAAACCCATGGGCATAAAAAAATGCGACGTCAAGAAAATGAAGTAATTATTATTTTTTTTTTAATTATCCAATTAAAAGTTAAATTATTCGCCAAACGATACGGCTGTTTGGCGAGCATTTGTACGAGTATAGAACGATTTTTATTGCACCACAAATGAACGATTTATACCATCTTAGCAAATACCTCGAAATCTCGGAATTTCCGCACGAAAGCTCTATGATTTGAGAACCATTAAAGCTATCGACCAGGCAATTGCTTCATTCGATTCAGCGTCAAAAATTTGAACAAATTGATACTTAACGCACCCATATTTAAATAAACATGGAAGTAAAAACGTTGACAAATACACATTTACCCACCTGGAAAACTTCCAAAAATACCCTTGATTTTGAGGTAGGGGTTTGGCTAAAGAATTGAACAATTGACTTCCAAGAATAATTTTTGTAAAAAATTTACAACACTGTAGGTTTTATAATTTCTTCAAAAAACTCAAAAAAGCTGACGAACTGACTTGTTTTGATTGAATTTTCGGATTCCACATGCCTTGAATAAGTAATTGAAAAAAATTCGGCCATGCCGAAAAATTATATGAAAATTGATAACGGTATAAATTAGATCTATTTTTAGAACGTACCTTCCCTGTAATATTTGGTTTAAATTGGTAATATTTATGGGCGTTAGAGTAGGTTAATCTTATTTTTTTGGATACACATTGAATTTTTTCGTAAGAATAACAGAAAAAATAAACTCATCTTTCTTGGTTTTTTTTTTTTTTTTTATAGCAAAGTGTTGATGTTGTTATGTTTTTAATTCTTTAGCATTTGGGCTTCGAATCGTGTGATTCTACTAATCGAATAGAATTGTTTTACTGTTACAACGGTTATCATTGAGCTACTCGCAAAAAGCGATTCTGGAGAAAAAAACGCTGCAAATGATTGTACAGTGGTTTATTATTATTTCGCTTCAATATTGATTTAAGAAGACTATCCATTTGTCATTTTAAATATTCCGAACATTTTTGAACATTCCCACCGAAAAACAGATGGTAACTATAGGGGAAAACTCCGTAGCAACTATTGTAATTTTAATCATTTATATTTTTCTTAATTTCCTAATTAAAAACTAAACCTGTTGCCTAACGATACAGCTGGAGAGAGTGTTTGACGACCTTTCCAATGAGTATAGAACGATTTTTATAGCTCCAAGAACTCTCGAGTTATACCCTCGTGTCAAATTTCTGAAAATCTCCCAAATTTTTCACAAAAGCTGCGATAACTCGAGAACCAATAAAGCTATCGACCCGGCGATGGTCTCATTCGATTCAGCGTCCAAAAATCTATATAATTTGATACCACGTACACATTTCTCTGAAAAACCTTGGAAAATATGAATTTTCCCCCCCTCAAAACCCCCCAAAAATACCCTTAAAATTGAGCTAGCAAGTTGGTTCAAGAATTGGGCCGTCGTAGGACCGAGATTGATTTTTGGTGAAAATTTCAAATTTTTAGCTCTTACAGTTTGGCCGGAAAACTGCTAACGGCGTACGGCGTACGGCGTACGGCGTACGGCGGACGGCGTACGGCGGACGGCGTACGGCGGACGGACAGAATTTTTTTTATTGGATATTCGGATTCTACATGCCTTGAAACGTAAAACATCAAATTTTGAGGGGGGGTTATAAATTTTTTTTTCTTGGGCGATTACAATGGTTTATTATTGAATAATAAACCAAAATGTCTATCAAAGCAACCGCGGAAACAACTAATGTTGAAGAGCGTACACTTCGGCTGCACCTGTTGATCGGCTTCCGCTGTGCGTCCATTTTATTTTATCATTTTTGTTTATCTCTAATTTTCGTTTGTTTTATTTATTTCTTTATTTAGATTTTCGTTTAGTTTCCGTTTCCAATTGTTCCGTCTTCGCCTTCGCGAGTTCGAATGTGTCGGTAGTGAAAAATAAGCGCGTTTACCAAGCTCTGATTACAGGCTTCGTCCGGATCGCAGGTAAGGTTAGCTTTCGGAAGTAAACAAATCATTTGCGATCGAAGGTTTAATGTTTGGTCGCTATTTATTCATTTGCTGTACAGATTAACGAGCGAAATATTCGTACGAATTGACCTAAACTTGTACGTGTTGTTTACAACTAGCGCGTTACGCAACATGATCCGAGGCCTTGTAATTCTATACGTTAAGTGAAGAAATCTACCTACACTCCCTGTGGTCTGAAGTGTCAGTTCCCTGTGTGGGATTCGGCCGATTCGAATTTGCCTTGAAACATTCGGCAGGTTTTTTTTTTTTTAATTCAGTCTATTGCCGTTTTCGATTCAATGTACGGTTACTGAATTTCTGACCACGTCGAGCCAGCATTGTTTTGTTGACATCGTTGACAGAATTGGATACCGGATAGGTGTGGCATTGATTGCTCTCCCAGTAGGATGTTGGTGTTTAAAATAGTTTCCCAGCAGCCGTGCCTTTTCAACCAGTGGAGTGAATGAGACCAGTTGGTGCGATCCACTGATGCTGCGTCTTAACATTTTTATTATTCAATTAAGATAGTTTTTATATACCTATTTATATTTAATTTTTATTCATATATTTATATTTAGTAATTATAAAATAATTATTTCGGTTTATTATTCATTAAAAGTCCGTTATAGTTTGAAATCAAAATTGTTACCAGACAGTAGCCTTGTTCTATTACTTTTTCCAACCTTCTCACCACAAAATATTTCGTACTTTTCACATTAATCTTCCAACTACGCTTGATGAAGGTGGAGGAGACAGAACGACTCAGTGATTTTCGAATTCAACCAAAACCAGAATTGATGTCCACTGCTTAGCAAATCTGATGGTTTGAGACGAATCGTACAACAAAAACGTTGCAATTGATAGTAGTGATTTATTATTTCTTCGCTTCAAGATATGATTTAATAAAAGCCATCAACTTGCGAGTCTGTAAAGGTTTTCAGTTGCAAACATATTGTTAACCAACGTAATTTTGAATGGTGTTTGGCGACCATTTCAACGAGTACAGAACGATTTTTTTTCACCTCAAATGATCGAGTATCTGGCCAAGTATATAAAAAATCTCGAACACCTCAAATAAAAACTGCGTTAACTTGAGAACCATTAAGTCTAACGACACCGTTATGGTCTCATTCGATTCAGGGTCAAAAAATTGATATCAAACACACGTCTCCAAAATACTTGGGAAACGTGAATTACCTTCCCTTGAAACCCTTAAAAAATATCCTAAAATGAGGTAGCAGTTCGGCTAACGAATATAGCCATTCTCAGATCAGGAATGATCTGGTGCAAATTTCCAATACGCTGTCTATTAATTGCCTGTGAAAAGTGATGACGGGGGGCGGACATAATTGTTTTATTGGATGTTCAAAAATTCGACAATAAATTCTCAAAACGTAAAACATCGAATTTGGGGGGTTATAAATTTTCTTTTCGAGGGCGATTACTATGGGCATTTATTATTCAATTATAAACCAAAGTTGTGATAAATCGGAATTGATAAAAACAGAAGATCATGTCGTAGCAAGAGATTGACTATGCATTAATTGAAGGGGAGGGGGACGCAAAGTAATTTCCATGATAACTCAATTCGATTGTAAAATTCGAATCTTTACTCAGAGTTACCGCTGATGTTTTTAGAAAATGTAATAAGAGGACTCAATTTCCTGCTCAGTTAAAAAATCAACGACATCTTTAAAATATTTGACTACAAAGTTCGCTGAAATATTCTATTGTCAAATGTTCGCTGAAATATTGTATTACAAAATGTTCGCTCAAATATTCGATTATAAAATGTTCGCTCAAATATTCGATTATCAAATGTTCGCTCAAATATTTTACTATAAAATGATCGCTCAACTATTTAACTATCAAATGTTCGCTCATAATATTCCGAAACCTTCTAGACTTGAAACTCAATTTCAGCAAATCGATTACCCGGTTGTCACCAGTCGAATAAATCTAATCTCCATACTCTTTCATGCTTCTCTTGTTCTCTCTCCATCGTAAGAGTATTTGACAGCTAGCAGTCATCATTTCGTCGGAGCGTGGGTTGGTTGGAGTGAGAAATACGGACGGTAATTATTCATCCGAGACAAAAAGGGCTGACTGCGATATTACGAGACATTTTAAAGACATCGTCGAATCTGGCTAGTGTTCATCTCTCTGGAGAGCTATTATTTATATCTGTCTAATTAAGTGCGATTCCCGACACGTTTTGGCCGGCGACGAAAATGACGTAGAGGGCGTCGTCTTTTTAATGTTTTTAATTTTAACTCAACATTTGTGGGTGTCCCCGCCGGCTTTACAACTCGTTCCCGTTTATTCCCGAGTGTCAGGTCCGAATAAAATTCTACTCTCACCTTTTGTTTAGTTAGTTTGTCTCGACCGCCCGGAGATAGATGGTATATTTAAAAAAAAAAAAAGATATATCCGTTATTAGGTTTTATTGATATAGATTTGCTGTGCTATGACGTCATCGGTGATGTCGCGAATTGTTTTTATTAGCGTAGTTGTCGGTCTCATCGCCCAATATTTGACGACAGTTGTCCGCTGTACTCTGGTCGTCTGGCTCAAACTTCTCGATACTTTGCCGGTTAAAGAAGCGTACAGAACACAAGTGAGGAGTGAAACTTATTCCAGCTTGCATTGTTTACTACTAGGATGGTGAAATAATTTATTATTCGGCTTTTGGTTTTATTAAATAATAAACCATTGTAGTAGCTCAAAAGAATTTTTTCGAACCCTCTCAAAATTTGATTTTTTTTAAACGTTTCAAGGTATGTAGAATCCGATCCAATAATAACGCTGAAAATGATTTTTCAATGGTTTATTATTCCAGAACTTCGATTATGATTTAAGAAAACCATCTTCTTGTGATGCTGACTAACCCTAACATTTGTGAGGGGAAATTTCCGTTGCTACAATGGTGATTGTAATTATTTATGTTATCTAATTAAAAGTTAAATTATTAGCCTAACGGTACAGCTGAAGAGAGTGTTAGGCGAGCATTCTAACGAGTGTAGAACGATTGTTGTAGATAAAAATTCTCGAATTTCCATCGTACCTAATTTCTGAAAATCTCGAAAATTTTCAAAGGCTGTGATAACTCGAGCATCTTTAAAGCAATAGACACCGATATTGGTCTCATTCGATTCAGTGTCAAAAAAATCTTTGTAGATTGGTATCAAACACATCTAAGTTGCAAAAACCTTAGAAAATGCGAATTACCCTCCGAAAATTCGGTAAGAATCAGATCAAGAATGATTTGGTAAACATTTATAGTATGTTGGTCTTTTAATTTCCTCAAAAACGTGTTGACGGTAAACGACCAGATTTTTTTTTTTTTGGATGTTCGGATTCTACATGCCTTGAAACATAAAACACCAAATTTTGATGGCGGATTAGATTTTTTTTTGGGTGATTATGATGGTTTATTATTGAATAATAAATCGAAAAATTCTGTACGTACGCCGTCAACCGTTTTCTGAGGAAACTATCACAGCCAATTTCTTGAAATTTACAACTATCATCAATCTTGGCCTGACATGGCTCAATTCTTTAACCAAATCGCTACCGCAGTTTCAAGAGTAACTCGGGGGTTTTTAGAGGGATTCGTTTTTTACAAGGTTTCTCAGACAAAGCTGAATTTTGTATCAATTTCTATATCTTTTTGGACGCTGAATCGCATGAGAGCATAGCCGGGTCAATAATTTTAACTGTTATCGCAGCTTTTGTGTGGAATTTTCGAGAGGAATGATAAACCACTGTACAATAATTTGCAGCGTTTCCATTTGAACGATTTTCAAATTATTGAGTCTTTTCGGCCGCTTTGGAATCGTGAATAATATTCACGCATCAGTCATGCGGTGAGGGGTGATTAATGGTTGGTTTCTTTCAAGATTGGCCTATTTAGACTTATAAGTTAGAGCTTGAGTTTCTATTTATCTTAAGCGCGTTTTATCGTATCGGCGCATGTTCAGTTTTTGATGATCGGTATTTTTATTCATTTCCAGGAGATAATGGGAAAAGTTCAAGACGAAGTTCCTCTCATAGATAGCCCTCAGGCTGACGCCAGTACGCTTCTCGCTGCTGCGCTTCAGCAAATGGACGGCATCATCTCCGGTGAGTTTATTGAACAAAATCGTCGCTTTTTTTCTTAATATAACGGCTACTTGTGTGAGAAGTTGAAAATTTTTCCACTAGCACTGAACGCGTGGCTTTTACCAATAAACAGCCATTTTCACAGAATTATTTTCTCATCGCGCTGCCCCAGTTTGCGCTTCTATCGCTCTCTGAATCGTTTTTGTCCTTTTTTCTCGACGAACGGAAAAAAACAGACACGTTTATTCGCTTAGTTTTGACTCACATTTTCAATCCATTCCACTCTCGTTCGATTTCGGAAATTTCACGTGTAAACGAGAATGTACTTGACAAGTTCGGTTAAGTTGTTTAGAGTGTTTTTATCGACCGCACTCGTTCGCGTGGACGAGATATCAGATTTAAATTTGAATAGAAATCAACCCGAGCCCGAGTCGGGATTGAAAAGGTCGAGAACCTCCCTCATGTTGACGTCGCCTCAAGGGGTGCTGCTGCATTTGACACGTGTGATTAAAATGCGATTGCTGGTATTATACGAATCCATCGACGTTTATAACAATAGAATCAAATGTCGGCTAAAGGAACCTTATGGCGTGGAGGTTAAACCTCCGTAACGGACATTATTAAAATATTTCAAACGTTGAATTGTAATTTCACAGCGAAGCGGATAAATGAATAATTTTTGAAACATTGATTAATAAAGGTTTTGTGAAGTTTTTTTTGAAACTGACGTCTTTTCGATACTGCGAAACGTTGTCAAAAATCTAAACTGCATTATATGGCACCGGATTTTTCGCCTCATCAAATTTCCGTTTGTCGGTGAGAAGTTCCTTAATGCGTGCATTGTTAGCTTTGAAGTTCAGTGAAGTTTGTCGAAGCATTATTTACAGTACCGTGACTTTCCTCTCCCCTCTCGCACGTTCTCTTCCTTCGTTTAAACCGCTATTTGAATTTTTGAAAGATGCCTGCATTATTTTGCTGTTAACAATAGAGACAACGCTTTTTATTCGATTCAACCTAATTGCGCACACGGGTGGTTTCTACCTTTCAGTGAAAATAATAAAAATCTCGGAATCTAATCTACAACGATTACGCGGGCTTTTTGGTTTAGTGTAATATCGAGCTCTCTCGCATCGCTAATTGCCCACTCTGTAACCAGATAACCGTTAAACAATCAACGACAAAGGGAATTCGTGCGAATTTCTTAGCTGCGTTTTCTCAACGTGACATCACTTGAGTTACTTCGTTCAGACTTTTGCGGTGGGAAATTTCCCCGTTTAAACGGCTACTTTCGTTTTTTCGAGGATGTTCCCGTAGCGTAACGCAAAACGCAACAAGTTGAAACAGAATGAGACTATCGGCAATGACGCAATCGGCTTTTAACATCTTGGAACCTGCTGCCTAAAATCCACGGCTGAAAGATAGCGTTAAGTATACAATCTCGTAGAGGTGTCACTTTTTTGACGTTTATCCTTCCGTGTGACGACATTTCCGTCGAATTTACCTGCTCAGAGTCGCTGGGGGAAACCTCTTTCGCGTTTGGTTTTTAGGAATAGCGATGACGCTAGTTAGATTGTGATACATTTTGGTTAATAATTATTCAACAAGACCATTGGAGTGGCCAAAACAATTGTTTTAATCCTCCACAAAATTTAATGCGTTACGTTTCGTGCCCAGAAACTTGTAGAATCCGAATATCCTTGATTTTAACCGAAAAGTACAGTTGTTTATTATTCCTTTACTTCCATCGTTATTTGGAAACACCGTCCACTTGTACACCTAACCCCAACTCTTGTGAAGTTTCCACCTGCAAACATATTGGTAACTGAGGGCGAAGTCCTTGACATCGATCGAAATTTGAAGTTTTTTTTTTCATTTTGCCTATTACTAAATTCAATGCAAAATTAATTGCCTAACGATACAGCTAAAGAGAGTGTTAGACGAGCTTTCTAACGAGTATAGAAACATTTTTATAGCTCATCAAATAATCGAGTTTTACCATCTTGTCAGATATCGCAAAATCTCGAAAATTTCTCATAAAAATTGCTATAACTCAAAAATCATTGAAGCTATCGATTCCGTTATGATCCCATTCGATTCAACGTTAGAAAATCTATGTAAATTGATGTCCAACACACCTATGTTTCGAAAATCTTGGAAAATGTGAATTCCCCCTCGAAACTTCCCTACGATAACCTTAAAAATTGAGGTTGCAGTTTGGCTGAAGAATTGAGCTTACGAAAAGAGTTACAGTTGCCTCAGAAAAATGTTGACTGTGGACGGCGGGCGGTCGGATTTTTTTTTTCTGGATATTCGTATTTTACATGTCTTGAAACTTTTTAGATTTATATCGAAGCAAAGAAATAATACTCGTAAACCAGCGAACTATCATTTCTTGCGTTTTTCATTACTTTCCTAGCTGATTTTGATTTTCGGTTTATCTTTAGAATATTGCCATATCCCTGGAAACATTTTTCTCCTTGAAATCTAATGAAAATTTTTCTCCAGTCGAAATGTGGGACTCTTCGGAGTATATCCTCGGAGTAAAATCACGCGCCAATCCTTACACGTTGCGAACTAGCGGGTTGGAAATCAATTCGACCTAGGAACATTTTTGCTCACATTGCACACTTGTCTAACCGGCCGGATCAACGGGATCATAGATAGAGTACGCTCGGGGGCGGTTGGCGGCCTTTGAGTTGGCATCACTGCCTTGTAATGCCGCCTCCAGAGGCAGAAGGGTCCGTACGGGGGCGGCGTCCTTCCGCCAGTTGGTATCGGGCCCCACAAGTGAACGCTGCGTGCTCACAGGAATATTACGTCTCCTAACGAGTGTAAGTGTACACTTCCGGTTATTTCATGTATTTTCGAATCGACCTGCTGTGGTAGTTTTTTCGCTACAATTATTCGTTGGAAAACCCGCAAGATAAATCGTGTTTAATTAATATTTTCCATACAGGCCTTGCGAATAAATATTGGAACACAAGAAAATAAAAAATAGTACTTAATTTGAAAAATGAATAAAATTCTAACGAATTTATTACCGAATAGATCCAGGCGAAATTAACTTTATTTAAATGATCTACTGAAAAAAAGTCATCACTAAAACCATGATAGGTAAAAAGAGATCTACGTTAAAAGAAGGTGTTATAAAATATTAGCAGTGCGGATTAATCTAACTAGTTCAAGTTAAATAAATATTCTAAAAATCTAGCGAGTTTATCGATTGAACAATTAGCCTGTTCCATTATATCGTGAATTTCCTCATGTTATTTTTCATTTTGTGTTTATTTTCCTATATCTACTCGATCTGTTACAACAGACCAGTTGATCGATTTCTCATTCACGTCACCTGTTTATAACATCACTGTAATACATCTCTAATAAACAAAATGTTCAAAATACAAAATACATTTTCGTATTGTAGATTCAATTGGCTAACTTGCTTTTGTCAGGTTTTTTCTTTATGTATATTTTTTAAAATTATGATTAAATGTCTTCTCTTTTAAAATCTATTAATTTATTTCGTGATGGATTTTGATCAGGCTATGAACTTCGGATCTATTATTATTTTGCGTAGTTCCTTCATTCATCATTGCATATATCAATGATTTCATATCCTCCTTCATTCACATGAATCCTTCATTGCCTTTTCCTCGCTCCTTGTTCCTATATACACGTACTCCAAGTACTCTCGGCCGTTGAATTATTCGAAAACTCGGTCGAAATTCTAATAAAACACATACTCCTGGTTTGGTTGTGCGTAAAGTTAATTACGCCCGATGACGTGAAACCAGTTGGCCAACTTGAAATGGCAAATGTTAGCTCGTTGATAGCTTTGTTGTCAAACTTCGCTCTTTTCCATCCCATCGTTTCTGCCTTTCTGTGTGCGTAGTACGAAAGGCAGATAAGCCTTGGAAATGCCGCGGCCGAGTTGCGGAGTTTCGAATCAGGCGTGGTCGACGGTGAAGCATCTCCAACAGGTGTAAGGGCGAGCTCGGATTCCAATAGAAAATCGCCCGACTGTTGATTGACGCCTATCCAATTAGCGAACTTTTCTAATCAGGCTTCACATTTTCCTCCGACGATTCTACGTACGAAATTTGGAAGTCGAAAAAACTGACTTTCATTTGACAATACCGAATCGAACGCGATGAGTCGTGTTTTCACCGTATCTGTTAAAAACAGACGTTTTGATATACTTGCCACTACTTATTAGGATAAGATTTACTACGACTTTTAATTATTTTTAGTGCTGATAATAATTAAAATTCCCGGATTTGAAGTAGAACTCCGTGATTTAAGTCCTTGATCTTCACGTTCGTCATTAATAAGCGTTTCTCAGTTAATGTTAAAAAAGGCTCCATGAAAACGATCCAAGAATAATTCAGCGGTTTTAATTTAATTTTTTAAATAATACTTTTTCAAACAATCGCTTTTTTTATTGAATGAGCCTTCTTTTGGAATTTTCCTCGTCCCTAATTTCCTTTGCTTTTCCTCTCGAAACAAAATACGTGCAGTTACTAGCAACAGATAACCAATGTGTAGGAAGGCTGGAAAAGTGTTTCGAAAATATCGAAGAGCCTGGTCGATCGGATGGCAAAGTTCTCTATAAGTCTGAACAGCTTCGGGTTCTCAAGTCTGAACTCCTCGTGCGACTCAAGTCTTCGGCTTCTCGTTCAAGTCGACCCCCTTCTCGCGTTTTGTCTCGGTCCTCGTTTACTGCCTTCTTTCCCTCCCTTATTCGCTTTTTCTTCCATCGGATGAAATACCGGGCCTTTTATCGCGTCCGTGGAATCGATAAGAGTTCTTCCTTCATCTCTAACTCTTCTGTCTGTTTCAAGTATTCGTACCTAGGTCTCCCTTTTCCTCGCTGTTGGCTAATAGCTCATTTTCAACTATCGTACTGCTATTTTGGGTCCAGCCTATCTTTCTCATCAGAGGGGTTACATATAACTATTTTTCTCCTCATTCAACTGTCATCTTGCGAACAACGCGCGTATTTTCAAATTTTTTTGCGAATTTTTAAAAGTATGAATGAACGAAAAGAAATTATTTCAGAAAATAGACATATAGACAACAATAGACACTTCATACTACAATGGAATTATCCCTGACATCTAATAAAAATTAATAATTCAAAAATTAATAGTTGGATCTGTTGAAAATAATGAATACCTAATATTGAAACAAAATAAGGTAATTCCGGGTAAAATAATTTAATTGAAAGGAAAATAAATGAATAAACATAAGTACTTCTCAAAATGCCTGGTACAGTGCTTGGATCTTGCTTCATCAGCCGGAATAATTTTTATACACACTCCTTCAGAAATTTGACGGAGTTCGCATCTCATCTGGCAACAATCTAAGTAAACGGGTTATACAAAAAAAAAAAAAAAAGAAAAAGAAAAAAAAGTGTTTGGAGGTGCTCCAAAGTTTAGTCTGGGGCTGGGATCATTGCCTGGGGGGTTACACGACGTGGATGTGGGTTATTTCTATGATGGATGGAAAAATCTGGTTGCTTATGCTAGTCAAGCTGGCTACTTTTTTTAGTCACCTTCGCGATAACTTTTCCATATCAATGTGAACCTTGAACAGTTGTAATTATTTTGAACCTTTTGAAATCGAATAATTTTCTCGCCGTCAGATAATTTTCTCGCCGAGGCTTTTGCTCTCTAGAATTCGAAGTGTGCCAACTGAAGGGAACGTGGATGGCAAATATAAGATGATACTTCCTTCAAAGCCCTCGAGTCCCGACTGATGCGGTGCTAGCCCTTTCGGATCAGTGGAGCGTCGAGGACGCCAGATTTAAGGTGTATGCGAAACGTTGGAAGAAGGCGATAGGACCTACGTAGGGACTAGTCGGCTTTCAGTTTGCCCGAACAACGCACCTGATACCCTTGAAAACCTGCGAACACTAAATGTCACCTGTGCTTTCAATGCTGTGCTTTTCCCCACCTTTCGTCCAATTCCTCTTGGAATGGCCGTTCTAGAGTAATTTGATCGAAACCGAGAAAATGTCTTGAAACTGAAAAACGTTAAGAAATCAGCGGGTTAGAAAAAATCGTTGTCGCTCTTTGCATCAGTATTCGAGGTTGAAGAAGAGATAAAAGCGCTGCGCTTTCCCAATTATATCTTTATTTTTATCGAGCTATTTCGCCACGAATGGTCTTCAGGATCATGTGGAAGATCCTGATGAGACCTTACGAGCGAAAGCGCTCGATCAATAAAGATCATAATTTATAGTTTATATATAATATAATATTATAATAATATAATAATTATTATTTATTAATTATTATAATAATTTTAATATTTATAATTATTTATTATTATAGGTATTTATAATTTATTTATTTATTATTTATATTATATAATATTTATAATTATTTATTAATTATTATAATATTTATATATAATTTATAGTTTAATTTATAGTTTATAATAGTATATCATAAAGATCATCATATAGTTGGGAAAACGTCGCTATTTTATCTCTCTTCAACCTTAAATTGAAATCAGTGGTGTGCATAGATCACACAGTACTTCGATGTTTGAGTCAGCAAAAAAATAACCAATTCAAAGGCCAAAAAGTTAGCAATATTATTGTCGCTGAAAAACAAGCCAGATTACTATTACAATACGTACTTCCATTTACATTGTAAACATGGAAGTAAAAACATTTTGTTTAGAAACAGCTTCGATAAGAAATTAGTTGGTGAATCGATTACTGAAGACGTTATTGTCATGCAACCAGTAAAAGCTGTGTTATTATTTTCTCGAGTTTTATAGCCATTGAACGATCAACAAGTAAGCATCGTGCCCAGTAAGTCCCTTATAATTGCTCAACATTAATTTTCTTCTCCTAATGTTCTTTTCAAAGTTTCCATTATTGCCTTAGTGCTTTTAGCTGTTGGTTTTATCGGGTTATTTATGGCGCCAGCATTCAAGAAACCCTTAGTATCTTCGGAATGATGTATTTTCGAAATATAACGCTTTTCAAGCTATAACGGGGTAATTGTGCGGCCGTTTTAACGCGTACGAGCTATGGGACATTTCGGAGCATTATCAACCTCATCAAGTATTCATTCGAGATACGGAGACGACGAAACGCTTACCTAACAGCAAACTTTATTATAAGGTGCGGATGTTTTTGAGCTTAATGTTTATTACTACAGTATTAACAACAGATCCGATCACCTGATGAGTGTAATTTTCATAGTTGAGTTTGGCTTTTACCGGTGTTTTTCCGCGGTGGCCGTGGGTACGATTGGTTACTTTGTAAAATCACACGCATCTAATGGTTGTGAACTAACTATGGATGTCAACTGTGGTTTTTAGTAGACGTATGATTTTACAAAGTAACTGTGTTGTTGGGTGGCAATCGAAGAGTGCACGTTTGAAAAGAATTATTTATTAAATCAAAGGGTCTCCTCTTCGATACAGTCTCGTGTGCAAAACTAAAGGGAGAGTCTCCTCATGATAACCAATAAGGAGGTTTATCTCATGACCTAGTTCTCAGGTAACATAATTGTTAATTCTATATCAATACAGTAACCAAAACTGCCCACGGCCACCGTGGAAAAACACCGCTAAAACCAACCCTGATTTCGATATTCGGCCATGGAGCAGTGGAGTAGCTTATTAAGATTAGGCAGGCGTCGATAGTTGGTTCTGTGAAAGTTCCAGTTTAGATGTTGCTAAGTTCATACAATATTTTCAACACTCGTTTTTATGATTGTTATTCACGCTCGATTTACGTTTAGCTCATGGTTCCTTGATCGTATCAATAAAATCCAAGTTTGTCATGTCAGGTTTCGTGGTATTTGTTGATATTTATTCGAATCCAAAACGTCGGCGGCGTTAATTTTTTCGGCGAGGAGCTGCTGAATACTTGCTATTTCCGTACGTTTTTCGGTTATTTTTCATCTACGGACAAAGCAATAATATATCAGTGGAAATATTCCATTCTTATTTCCCTTGTGAGGGTCTGAAGATCGGGTACGCCGGAAAGCTATCCCGAGTCGCATTTCGGACGAATAAATGGCCGTTGCAGGGGTTCCTGAGTAAAGCGTTTTCTCTTTTTTTTATGGGAGGAAGTAAAGAAACGTCGGGCATGAGCGGAATTCATCAGGAGGCAGACTTACGGTGGTGTTATCCGACTCCGTTCTCCCCTTTGCATCTTAGGAAACCCTAAATTCATATAATGGTTCTTACGATATCTTGAATATTCCAACACTGTAGTACAAAAGACTACCAATAAGGTTTGATCAGTTTCCCTCGGTTGTAGTTTTGAACCCAGATTTTTTTTTCTTTCTACAATCTTTTTCTAAAGTAATCTTTTAACCGTCAAAGTTGATTTGCCGTTGAATATTCAACGAGCCTGTTCCCTTGATCATTTATTAATCATCTGGCGAAAAAAGCTCTTGTCGCTAACTATAAAAGCCAGCCTCTCTCCACGACTTCAAGCTCTTCTCTGACGACTGTAAAAAATCAAAGCCGAGCCCCTTGAATTATATGAATTTTTCGAACGAACTGCGAGATTTCCTCTGTACCCTTTTTTACGAATAATGGCGAAACATCGTTCTCTTTTGTTTAATTAATTCGAGTGCCGAATAGGCAAATAAATGGCGAGGGTTTTCTTAAACCCAAGTACTTCAACGATCGAAATTCTCTTATTAGGCATGTCAAAATCAATTATAAATTTAACTAATTTCTTAACCAAAATCACTCATAAATTCCCGCTTTGGTTGAAAAATTGAGCCTTTTTCAGAGCAAGAATGATTTTTGTTGATCATTTAAATATGTAGGTCGTATCATTTCTTTAGAAAAAGTTGACGGCGGGGGACAGAATTTTTTTAAAATTGAATATTTGGATTCTTAATGCCTTGAAACGTAAAATGAAAATTTTTCGAGGGATGGTTGAATTTTTCTGCGTGAGCTATTGCAATGGTTTATTATTGAATAATAAATCGAAATGGTTCATTTTCATAGGTTTCGTCGCTAGATTGTTGCTGCAATTTCGACGAAAATCGTAACTCTAAACAGCTTCAATCTCCCATCTACCGTTGACATACAGTGTAATCTACGACGGGATGGAAATAATCAAAATTGCGACAATAGCCTCTTCTCCCGAAGCAATTCCCCCGTTGTCATCTGCTCGGAGGATAGATTGTGCCCCTGTTGGTCCATCGTCTTGGATCGCCTAGCTTCCTTGACTTAATGAATTTACCCCCTCTCCCGCTGTCTTCGAACTACTTGGAGATCATAAATCGCGAGGTGAAGAAGTGTGCAGTTTGTGTGCTTGGAAAATTATTAACTCAGAGTTGAGGCCGGGGCGGTTGTAAAATGTTATTAAAAATGATCCATTAACCCGATGGAAAATTTGACGTTATCATTTTTCACCACCGAGATCAACTCTCCTGCTAATCAGAATTAATAATCTGTTTTATATTTCCTGTGTTTTTTTTTCTTTTCTTAAACGTCTGGTTGGTTTCCCTATTAATATTCGTACAACACTTGTTTCCTTGAAATTAAATAAAAACCATTGGTGTGCATAAATCACACTAAAAAATCGAAATCGTAAAAAACCGGTTAAGATGGAAGTACGGTGTGTGATCCAAACGATATACAACACGTTTTGTGAAACGGGGTCAGTTTTCTAACGAGGGGACCCAAATATACGAAAGTGCTCAAATAAAATAACTGAAAATGCGGATTACGAGGAGGTAAAGTGTGTGACACCAATAATAAAAATCAAGCGACATTCAGCTGATACGATGAAAAATTCCAAGTCCCCAACGTTCAAATGTTTTACTTTTGGGTTAAGTTAAATCAAAGTATATTCAATATGCGAATAACGTGGGAGTATAGTATGTGACCCAAGTGATAAAAATCAGGCGTCATTCAATTGCCCTCCCAAACATTTCAAGACATTGAGCGTTCAAATATATATTGATTTTTATAGCCTGGAAAACTCAACGTATAAAATACGCACCTGTGAAATAGTGAAAAAAGCTGATAACGTAGAAGTAGTGTGTGAACCAATAGTTGAAAAAATCAAGGTTCATCTGCTCGTCATTACGAACATTTTAAGACCTCTTACATTAAATAATAATTATTCTTATAGCCTGCGAAAATGAGAACAGAAAAACTGTGGAGAGTTATATTTAGTAAGTTCTGCGTGTTATTTAAAGTCCGGAAAACGCTAATTTTTCCCATTCAATGGGAGAACATTTTCTCAAAATTTCATAGTCTGCCATTTTTCACTGAGATATGTTGTCATTTTTTGACCGCAGGCAACGGACAGACGGACATACAGACTCTTGTTCAAAAAGTGTTTCTGATGATAGTATGTACTGTGAAAAAATTTCTTCCGCATTCTCCTCCGTTACGATTTCGACATAGACAATTCCATTTCCACGTAATCACGCGAGTAATAGTTCACTAAAATTGGGGAATCGATAGTATTCAGTAATCATTTCATAACGTGACGTTCTCTTCTGTTAATCGCTCTTAAGGTTCTAATACTTCTCGACGTCTAAGACCATTTTGCGGTTGATTGTCAACTTCCTTTTAATTGCTGTAGTTATTTATTTTGCTCGAACGAAGATGGAAAGATAAAGCCGCACAGAAAGCACGAACGTAAAAGTCGACCTTTCTCGTTCCCTAAAGAGTCCCTATAAGGGAGATTCTCACGTCTCATGGTGAAAAGTGGTCGGGGACCATTTACTTCGGTCGTCGCCGGAGATGCTCTCCTGCTCTTCGAGGCTTTTAATGCGTTGATGGTGCCCTAACTCGTCCTTTTCATCTGCTGGGGCTTTTTCTTGCTTAAAAAGCGAGCATATTCCTCAACGAGGCGACTATTTTCTTCGTGGTTGGACCGCTAGGCTCTTAGTCATTTTCCAGTGCGTTCATTAAAGAAGCCGCTGTTCTCTTTTTAATTCCTTTTTACTCTTCGTATGGCGTCTCTCTTTCTCCGTTATTAAGAATGCGCTTCAGACTTGCAATAGGCTTTTGCATATTTTTGAATAGAATTGGAAGGAAAGATGTTATTAGGTTTGCGGAAAATTGTATTTTACGTAGCTTTTTGTCCGACGTAGAGTTCTTCGTCAAAATACTTTACAGCGCTGTGGAGTGCTAATAGAATTGCTCCCAATTTAGCGTATCGGATTTTTCAAAAAGTCTTGGGCTAAGATTTGGGCATTTTTTGTCGGTAAAAAACTTGAGAAGCTGATATCAAAGATGGACCACAGTTGGTTCCCACGAGCTCGCACTTTAGCTCAGTGAACTGGCCAGTTTTGCACAAGCAAATATCAACGTCAGTGGAAACCCTTGAAAATATTCAACGTCAACGAATGATTTTATTTCGAACGATGTGGTAGTAGTCGTATTCCTTTTCTGTGTTTCGTAGGAGCGTATTTATTGCCCAACTAAATCCAGGAGACGTGTGTTTAAACGCTTGATATATTCGAACTTACCCGGTTTCTACCATCATCTGCTATCGTAGCAAAGCGGCCGTACGTTCTACCACATAATGCTCCCTCGTCGGTATCTGAATCTTTCATCCGGTTTAATCAACTCTCTTTGGATCTTCCGAAAAAGCATGTTGGCCATGATAGATGAAAGGTAAGGAATTTGCGCGCTGCGGGCCGAAATTGGACCGTCGGTCGGCGGGGTAAAAAATTCTCACCTGAAGGATTCAACGCGTGTCTTTATTAATTCGTGAGCGATGCTGCAATGCGGACGCCACCCGCAACACGTTTCACCGACTCTCAGTTCTGTCTTCATCGTTTCCCGAAGAGCTATTTTTCATCACCTTGGCTGCCCCGTTTTTGCTCGATAATTAGTCCGAATATCTCAATTATTTTTTATATATTGGTGTGAATATTTGATGGAGAATTTTCCATGTCCGACTATCGTCTCAATTTTCGTTACTGTTTTTTTCTTAATTCTTTTGGTTTATTATTCAATAGGTAATAAACCATTGTAATCGCCCAAGAAAAAAAATTTTATAACCCCCCCTCAAAATTTGATGTTTTACGTTTCAAGGCATGTAGAATCCGAATATCCAATAAATAAAATTCTCTCTGTCCGCCGTACGCCGTACACCGTACGCCGTACGCCGTCAACACTTTTCCGGCCAAACCATAATAGCTAAATTCTTGAAATTTTCACCAAAAATCAATCTCGGTCCTACGACGGCCCAATTCTTGAACCAACTTGCTAGCTCAATTTTAAGGGTATTTTTGGGGGGTTTTGAGGGGGAGAAAATTCATATTTTCCAAGGTTTTTCAGAAAAATGTGTACGTGGTATCAAATTATATAGATTTTTGGACGCTGAATCGAATGAGACCATCGCGGGGTCGATAGCTCCATTGGTTCTCGAGTTATCACAGCGTTTGTATCGAATTTGGGAGATTTTCAAATATTTGACATGAGGGTATAACTCGAGAGTTCTTGGAGCTATAAAAATCGTTCTATACTCATTGGAATGGTCGACGAACACTCTCTCCAGCTGTACTGTTAGGCAAAAAATTTAGTTTTTAATTAGGAAATTGAGAAAAATAAAGTTAATTAAAATTACAATAGTTGCTACGGAATTTTCCCCGATAGTTACCGATTTGTTTTTCGGTTGAAACGTTTACACATGTTCTGAATAATTACTATCATAAATGGATAGGATTCTGAAATTATTATTGAAGTGAAGGAATAATAAACCACTGTACAATCATTTGCAGCGTTTTTTCTTTTCAAGGAAAGACTTGTCGATAGTTTTATATTTGCGATTCTCAGTAGTTTTTTCGGCTTTTACATTATTGGTCGTCTTCAGAAAATATCAATCAAATATCCACGTCGCCCTGATGATGCCCGAACGGGCGAAATTCCTCTGCCAGAAAATAAAGAATCGGAGAATGAGTCGCCTGGTTTTTCTCCCCCTCACAATCCCTGGACATCGAAAAATGCGACGACTAGGAAGAGAAGATCCATCAGATGTTTCATCAGATGAAGCATGATTCCGCCCTTGAACTCAAGGAAATTAAGTACCAGTCTAGCCTTAAGGGCAGATTATTTGACCTGAGAAATTTCGTAATTCTACGCGATTGCTCTTGTAGTTAGTTGCCTTTTTGAGATATATTCTCACTACTTTTTCAAGCATTGTTACCTCCCATAAGATCGTTACAGAGAAACTTTTATCCCTACGACCCCCTTTCGTTTCCACCATTTGAACGTTCCAAAGTACATCTATACTGGACTGCGGACAGAATTATTTTTATTGTATCGAGTGAATTCGGAATCGTGATAGCTTATACTGTCGTATTGTACGTTGATTTCCCTAGCGCACGACTTCAGATTCGAGTAAACCTTTGTGCGACGGCGCTCGCTTTTCCTTCTCCAGATTTAGCTCGTATAAAGAGCGTTCCGTGCTAACTTACGACCGACCCCTATTAGCCCAGCGTGGGGCTGTCGTGAATATCGAACAACCCCATGTGCTCCCCTCGTTTCACCCCCGAACGTACAGGTTTTCACAATTAACCCGCTCTCTGCTGGATCGCCGAGATGATGTTCGCGCAGATTGGCTCTAATGTGCTGTGTTCTGCTAAGCTAATCATGGCGGTGAATTTGATGATCGGTTCAAGTTGTTTATTAATATGTGATAAAAAGCTGCAAATGATTTTACAGTTGTTTGTTATACCTTTGTTTCAATAATGATGTAAGAAGACCATCCAATTAGTGATAGTAAATATTCAGAAAATTTTTGATCGTTTCAACCTAATAACAGTTGGGGTGTTCATGAGACGGAGAACGCTTAGTGTTAATTTTAATTAATGATCCTAATTGTCTCATTTAAATGTAAATTATTCGCCAGAAGATACAACTGAATAGTTTTTGACAGCCGTTTCAACGAGTATAGAACGATTTTTATTTCTCCGAAAATTTTTTACTTCAACCCTTATGCCAAATTTCTGAAAATCTCGACAATTCTACTCAAAAGCTGGGATAAATTGGAACTATTAAAGCTATTAACCTCGCTCAACCCCTACCCTCTACAATATCGCTAAATCGAGGTAGCGTATTGGTTAAATAATCGAGCAATTGTCAGACCTTTCAGTGAAAATATTAAGAATTCAACTGTTATAATTTCAAAAAGTGTTAACGGCGTACGGACAGATTTTTTTTTCTTTTTAATGGAGTATTCGTACCTATTTTACATGCCTTGAAACATAAAAAGTCGAATTTTGGGGGGTTAGATTTTTTTGCGGCGATTTTAAGGGTTTAATATTGAATAATTAACGAAAATGTTGGTGTGTTATATCTATGGATTTTGGCTAAAATAATGTCAATAATATTGTCAAATCTTTTCCTACACTTCCGCAATTGCATCGACTTTGTCTACTCAGAGTTCTCAGAAAATTATAGCTTCCTGGTTAATTTAGGTAGTTAACAAAGTCATGAGGGCTGTTGAATTGGAGGAACTCGATTCAGAACAACCCTATATCCAAACTCCAACTAACTTGTGGATTAACTTCAGTGGATGTCGAGAGAGACCATTTGTAAAGCAGACGTTTACACTATACCCCCGAAACTTGAATGTAGCCGAATCAGAAATAGTGTTAAGTTACTCAGAGCAGGCCAAATAGCGGTTCGGAAGCCCTGGCAGCTTTTTCGTTTAATTATCAATAAACAATTTTCTAACCCCCTCCCCCAATTTGATGTGTCATGTTTCAAGGCATGTAGAATCCAAATATTCAATAAAAAAAATTCAATCCATCCGCCGTACGATGTCAAAATTTTTCTGACGGAACTATAAAAGCAAAATTCTTGAAATTGTAACAAAAAATCAATCTTGGCATGACAATCACTCTGTTCCTTAACCAAATTGCTACCCGTTTTTCAATGGCTTTTTGGGGGGTTTCGAGGGGGAGAAAATTTATATTATCCAAAGCTTTTCTGGCAATGGTGTATTTGATATCAATGTCTATAGATTTTTGGACGCTCAAGCGAATTAGTCCATCGCGGGGTCGATAGCTTTAATGGTTCCCAAGTTTTTTGAACTAAGTGTTGTCTTAGGGATCAGTAGCTGATTGCGTAACTTCCAGTTAAACGTTGGTGAAACGGATTTTTTTTTCTAAATTCAGTTAACCTTATCTCCCATCGTTGGGTTGAGCTAACCTGAAGCCCGTAAAACCTCGGCATATTTTATGGTAGCATAGCGTGATTTTCACGTACCTTCTAAATTTCAAGTGAAATAATTTTTTTAGTAGTAGAGGGGTTGTGAGGGGGAGAAAAACCAGGCGACTTATTCTCCAGATTTTTAATGGCTGGCCGAGCACTTTCGCCGGCGACGTGGAACCATGAGGTCCACCCACAGCTGTGGACCTCATGGTTCCACGTCGCCCTGAAGATGCCCGAATGGGCGAAAGTGCTCGGCCAGCCATTAAAAATCTGGAGAATAAGTCGCCTGGTTTTTCTCCCCCTCACAACCGCTCTACTACAATAAATGCGACGACAACCAAGCGAATAATTTTTTTGAAAATATAATTATGCCAAATATGCTTAATTTTCCTCGTTACGCAACCCGGCTAACCTTTATTGAATTATAAACCGAGAAGTAATAATCTGGCGGAAATTTTTGTTATCAACGAAAGCTGGGATCTGCGAATATGCTGTGGGAATACTGAGCAATAGACTATACAAACGGAAAAGGGGTCGTTCCATCTGCAAACCGCTGATTTAGGTTTCGCTGTTAGGAACGGAAGCCGTTGCCGATGTGATGGGACTCGGGTTCTCCTGGACAGCTAGAGAGATGAGCCGAGGAGGAGTTAATTAAAATGGGGGTGCGTCCAGAAGACAAAAGAGGACCTTCATCTCGGTCAGCTAACATCACTGGACCGTTCCTGAGAACGGAGGCCATAGCTATGCAACAGAAACGCTTGACATCTGAGAACACGAGGCTAAATGAACGTCTATGATAGTCTACCTTCCCCAGTTTCAGATATGGCTAGCAAGTGTATTTTGGTTTACTATTCAATAATAAACCACAGGAGAAAAAATAGATATAATGAATATATAATGAGTGTGACAATGGTTCAATTCTTTGACCAAATTGCTACCTCGATTTTAAGTGTATTTTTCGGGAGATTTTAGGGGGAGAAAATTCGTATTATCCTAACAAACATGTATTTCCAGGGGATGTGAGGGGGAGAAAAACCCGGCTACTCATTCTCCGATTCTTTATTTGCTGGCCGAGCACTTTTGCCCGTTCGGGCATCTTCAGGTCGACGTGGAGCCGTAGGAAACCATCCCGCCCCCCCTGGACATGAAAAAAATGCGACGACAAGGAAAACAAATATGTATTTGGTATCAATTTATGTAGATTTTTGAACGCTGAATAGAAAGACGCCTTAGTGAGATCGATAGGTTCAGCGGCTCCCAAGTTATCGCAGCTTTCGTATAGAATTTTTGAGATTCTCAAAAATTTGGCATAATTTGAGAATTTTTAGAGCTATATAAATCGTTCTCCACTCGTTGGAACTGTCAATAGTCTCTTCAGTTGTATCGTTTGGCGAATATTTCAACTTTTAATTAGATAATTAAGAAAAATAAAATATTTAAAATGACTAAAGTAGCTGCGGAATTTTCTCTTATAGTTTAGGTATCTGCGGTTAGGTGGGAACATGCACAAACGTTTGGAATACTCGTAGTTACCGGAATACCGTAGTTACTCGTAGTTTTTTAAAAAATAATTGAGGCAAAGCCATAAATCACTGCACAATCATTTGCGGATTTTTTTCACCATGATCTACTTGTCACGCATTTTTGGGAGACCGTGGGAATTTCGAGATACTTCCTTGGAATGCTCAGAATTTCAAAACATCTATGCACAACGAAGATGAACGATAACGTATGGAGAACGTCCTTCATTTGTCGCATCGTCAACTCGCAATTAAAATTATCCAAGATTTTTAATATCTTCGGCACTATAGTGGAAATATTTGTACCTGTTTTATGTTCAAGAATTGAAGTAGCGTCGGGGCTTTCAGATGTGACGTTGAGACAGACCTAGGTGGATTACAGGATGCTGAATAAAATAGATGTCGAAGCCTTCATACATAATGCATGAGACGGCTGTTTAAAGGTTTCATCTTGACTTGGTGAATAGCATCGGAATGTGGCTTTGGCAACCAATCCGATAAAAAAAGGGTAAGAGTAAGTACCGAAAAAGGCCTTTGCATTGCGTATGACTATTTGACAGATAGGATTGAATCTACCTTGATTCCTGCCTTGGCACATTTGGATTCGAAAATTTCGCACCGTCCGTTCGCTTCTAAGATTTGCATTTTATCGCGCACTTCGCTTCCGTCCCGTACTTATTTTCTTACTCTTCGTTCTTCAAAGCTTCATCAGCCCTTCAGTTAATTTTCTCGATGCCTTTAACTTGACAGGAAGAGGATCTGCGGTGTGTACTTATCTTCGACCCGCAACTTTCTCAAAACTTCGCAGTTCCTCGAAAGGGTTGACTTCCTCGGGATCCGCTCAGGTTTCAGCGGGAAACCCTCGTTTCCTTCGAAACTGTTTTCCTTTCGAAGTTCCGTCAAATCGTGCTTCCGAACGGACGACGTTGGTCGAGAGAGAGTCATTTGTTTTGTGGTTGGATGGTCGAGGATATTTGATTCAAGTTATTGTGTGCAGAAATTAACGATTGGTATGAAAAATAGCTCTGTGACAATTTAAGAGTTTGTTATGAGCAGATGTCATCTTCTTCTCTCGCTAAATTTTTCAACTCGACCCAAAATTTGTATAATTAGTCGTCGATTCTAATTAAATAGCCGATGAAATGATCACCCGCCCTTGGGTTTACTGAATTACTGGTGTAAAAAGTATGTCGGTTCATTTAGCGAGGGTTACAAACCATATCTTGCGTTCTCAGCTCGATAACCGCACAAAATATTATTTTCGACGCTGAGTTCGCATGTCGACGTGTCGTATATTAAGACCGTGACCACGATAATTTTATGAAATGAGCGCTTTCCACTTCGTCACGAAATCTTATGACGAATTGTATGGCGGATAAATCGAAAACTCATTTACCATGGGAGGCAGGATTTGTTTCAAGTTTCATGTTGTTGATCGTAGTTCAATTAAATTCGATAATCTCAGTTTAAATATATACTCCCGGTTAACTGATCTTTACTATCAACGTTCGTATTCATCAACACCGGTCAGTAATATTATTTAACTTATATTATTTATTTTAACTTTAAATTCAACTTATATTATTAATATAAATATCCCAATTTAAATATATACTCCCGGTTAACTGATCTTTACTATCAACGTTCGTATTCATCATCACCGGTCAGTAATATTATTTAACTTATTATTATTTATTTTAACTTTAAATTCAACTTATATTATTAATATAAATATCCCAATTTAAATATATACTCCCGGTTAACTGATCTTTACTATCAGTGCTCGTATTCATCATCATCGGTCAGTAATGGCTAACTTTCCATCTGTAGGATTGTCTACTATCTGCGGAAAATTCGCGTGTAAAATGTTCGGGGTGAAAATTTGGCGACCTTCGTTTCGTCGTTGGCGTGAGAATCCTGGCAAATCTTAAAACGTGCACGTGTTTGTTTGGGTTGCGTGCGACCGCGAAATCTGGGGCACTACCGACTTCAACGCTCACCCGACTCTGAAAACGGTAATAACACAATAAATGGGAATCGTGGTGATGTGGCGGAAAATATTTACCGCATAAAGACCGATGCGGATGGGCTTCACAAATAGATAACTTCGCGATAAACTAACAAATAAAACTAGTGATGCGCATAGATCATACAGTACTTCCATGTTTGAGTCGGTGGACAGATAAACCAACTATAAAATTGAGAAACTCTTCCGAAGGACGTACAATACTATAGCGTTAGTGAAAAACTAGCCAGGAGACCAAACCAGTGGTGTGCATAGATCACACAGTACTTCCATGTTTGAGTCGGTAACTGGTATAACCAATTATAAAATCGAGAAAATCGTACGAAGGCCGAAACGTGACCCTAGTGGTAAAGATCAGGCGTCATTCACTCGCCATTACAAATATTTAATACCTCTAGCGTCAAATGTATTGATTTTTGCACCCTGTAAAAAGCTCAACAGCGATAAACGGCGTAGGGCGGAAGTACGGTATGTGATCAAAACAAAACAAAACATGATCGTTGTTGGTCACATTTACAGCAGAGACCCGAAAGTTACAAGAGCGCTAGAATGAAATAACTGAAATTGCGTGTAACGAGGCAGTACTGCATGTGACCCCGATACTAAAATCAAGCATAATTCAACTGTCATAAAGAAAAATTTGAATTCTAAAGTATATTCACTCTTGTGGTCAATAAAAATCTCTAATGCAAAAAAACGGCATAAGGCGGAAGTACTGTGTGTTATTCAAACTATACAAAACAAGTTCTGTGAACGTGGTCAGAGTTGGTCAAATATATAGCAAAGAGCCCCAAAAAGTACAGTAACTGAAAATGCGTTTTGCGAGGAAGTACTGCAGGTGACCCCAATAATAAAAAACAAGCAATATTCAGCTGTCATATAGAAAATTTAAAGTCTAATGTATATTCACTCTTGCGGTCTATAAAAATCTCAAAAGTTAAAAAATGGCATAAAGCGGAAGTACTGTGTGTTACCCAAACCATACGAAAAAAGTTTTGTGAACGAGGTCAGAGTTGGTCATATTTATAGCAAAGAGACCCTAAAAGTACAATAACGCTTAGTAAAATAACTGAAAATGGTTTTACGAGGAAGTACTGCAGGTGACCCTAATAATAAAAATAAAGCAACATTCAGCTGTCATATAGAAAATTTAAAGTCTAATGTATATTCACTCTTGCGGTCTATAAAAATCTCAAAGGTTAAAAAATGGCATAAAGCGGAAGTACTGTGTGTTACCCAAACCATACAAAAAAAATTTTGTGAACGAGGTCAAAGTTGGTCACATTTAAAGCAAAGAAACCCAAAAAATACAAATTAAACAACTGAAAATGCGTTTTACGAGGAGGTACTGCATGTGACCCCAATAATAAAAATCAAGCGATATTCAACTGTCATATAGAAAAATTCTAAGCCCTCCAGCGTTCAAATATATTCATTTTTGTGGTCTATAAAAATCAAAATGATGCAAATGTGCAAATAACGGGGATGTACTGCATGTGACCCACTTCATAAAAATCAGGCATCATTCAATCGTCAACCCCAACATTTTAAGACCTGAAACATTCAAATACATTGAGTTTTGCGGCCTGTAAAAATCAAAATACAAAACATGCACTTGTGAAATCGTGAAAAACGCTCATAACGTGGAGGCATTGTATGTGACCCACTATACAAAAAATCTAGTGTTTTCTGCTTGCCATAACCGACATTTCAAGCCCTCAAACGTAGAAAAATATTGACTCTCATAGCCTGTAAAAATCGAAACAGAAAAAACTTTGAACGCTTATATCTCGGAAGTACTGTGTGTAATTCAAAATTCGGAAAAACCCAATTTTGCACAATCACTGGGAAAACATTCCCTTAAAATTTCATAGGGTTTCATCCATTTTTCAGGGAGATATGGCGATTTATGTCAGTTTGTGACCACAGACAGACGGACAGACGGACAGACGGACAGACAGACAGACGGACAGACGGACAGACGGACACACAGACACTTGTTCAGAAAGTGTTTCTGAGTATACTAATATGAAAATTTCTTCCATCAGGACCACGGTTCCGAATTCGACTTTTCAGACGATCTCAATACTTCCATTTACTACGTAAACATGGAAGTAAAAACCAAAAATGCACTATGTTAATAGCGTGGAAATATGGTGTGAGCCCAACAAGACAGTATAGGTTTCTGTGAAACGCATCATTTTTACAGCAAGAAGACCCAAAAAGATGTACAAAAATGTGAATCACGAGGAGGTAAGGGTGTCTGAACGATAAAAATCAAGCGCCATTCACTTGCCGTAACAAAAATTTCTAGGCCTTAAGAGTTCGAATATATTAATTTTCACAATCTTTGAAACTCAAAATATTGTCGAAATGCGAATAACGCGAAAATACGGTGTGTGACCCACGCGATAAAAATCAGGCTTCGCCGTAAAAAATCATTCTATACGCGATAAAAATCATTCTTTCGCCGTAATAAATATCCAAAAATCTTGGGCATCCAAATATGTTGATTTTGGCGGTCAGTAAAAATCAAAATACAAAACACGCACTAGTGAAATACTGGAAAAGCGTGTGTGTGAGCCAATATGCTTCAGCGAAAAATGCTATAAACATATTATACTACAAACGACCATTTTAAGACCACAGACGTAAAGCAAAAAAAAAAAAAAAAAAAAAATTGGCAGTAAAAATCTAATCAGAAAAACCTTCGAACCCGTACACCTCTGAAGTACTGTGTGTTATCTAAAATCTGAGAACGGCTGATTTTGCACATTCAGTAGGAGACTATTTTCAGAAAATTTAATCGAGTTCCATTGATCTTCCACGAAGATATTTCAGTTTTTTATTTTATTTTATTTATTTTTTTTTAAATCAATTTTCAACCACATACAGTCGGTCAGAATGGCACTTGTTATGGAAGTGTTTCTGAGTTTAGTAATGAGAAAATTTCTTTCGAATTACTTCCGTTACGAATTTGTTTTCATAGACGATCACAATTCTTCCGTTTACTACGTAAACACAGATTAATAAGTCTATGAATATAACCGTTTTTTAGCTGTTAATAATTCGAGAACCTTACAAATATAGTACGAGTACATAGGCACCTTACAATAGGTTGTGGTAGGCTTCAAAAAAATGTTATTCAACGCTTATATAAAAAACGCACGACGCGCAGGTTCTGCGGTGTTTCCAGTTGGTTATGCGAGGGCCACTGACTCGATATTGGCTTCAACCTGTTGCGGGAATTTCCAATTTTCGACTCGCTCTCTGAATGAAATATATCATCCAATATTTCCACGTGCAGTATTTCAATTTTATTTAAACAGAAAAAATCCACTCTAGCTCATTCGTGAAAATGTTGCACCACCGCTATCATTATGCTCTCCCTTTGGAAATGTTCGAGAGGAAAGGAAAATTGTACTTGGAGAAATCACGGGAGAGAAAGAGATACGAGTAAATGAGAGGCGAGTGAAAAAGAGGGAAATAGGAAGGGAAAAGAATGCAGCGCGGATTCATCCGCTCTTCAGGTCTCCTATTGTTGGCTTCGCCTTTTCGGCCGGACCACGCCCTTTGGGAGTTTTCAATTTCTTCTTCGCGGTGAACATCCTCCCCTCCGGTCTCGTTTTGGCTTTCGCTACGACGCTTTACATTCCCAGGGGCTGCTCAAACAACATCCGTTGTCCCCTTTTTATTCGTCTGGAATATATAGAGACAGTTGTCGATTGGCGAATGAATTGGAACATATCGTAAACTATTGAAGTACTTTTGAATTCTTCTTGGTTGAGTCGTCGCATCTCTCATTGTACTGGGTTGGTGAGGGGGAGAAGAACCAGGCGACATATTCTCCGATTTTTTATTTTCTGGCCGAGCACTTTCGCCCCTTCGGGCATCCTCAGGGCGATGTGGAACCATAGGTTACCATTACCGACTGTGGTAACCTATGGTTCCACATCGCCCTGAGGATGCCCGAAGGGGCGAAAGTGCTCGGCCAGAAAATAAAAAAATCAGAGAATACGTCGCCTGGTTCTTCTCCCCCTCACCAACCCAGTACTTTTGAATTGTGTGTATCTCGTACTTGCACTCGAGACTTTATACTATCTAGAGTAATTTATACTGTAATTTGCGTCAACTTCAGAGCTGTAAAATGATGTGAATTTAGGCTGTTTTGTGTCGCTGTGCGCGCGTAACATAAGCGAGTGCCTGAGCTCGACTTGAAGCAATTTGAGAATGGTCGACCGAAAATTTATGGCGGCCGTTAGTCATTACGTGTCCCTTCGTCGCCAATTCCTTTATCGGAGCTGTATATTTTACCGCTACATGGAACCTACTCCAAGTGCTTTCCTGAGTAGCCCCACATTATCCCTCTCCTTTTCCGCTTGGCTTTCTACGGCTTTGAGCCCAACGAAGAAAGGCCTAGTGATGTTTGAATGGTCTCTACTATTATGGTTTCTGGAAATCAGTTGACTATATCGATAATTTTGCGCTCCAAAAAGCTGCACAAATTTGAATCACGAGGAGGCACGGTTTTAGACACTAACGAAAATGTCGCATAAAAACTGAGCGTCGTTCATTCGCCGTGACGAAAATTTCTAGACCTTATAGACGTAAAAATAAATAAATTAAAAATTAATTAAATTAAAATCCGGCAATATTCGACAATATTTTGAGTTTCGGTTTGATTTTAATAATTAATTGAATTTTAATAATTTGATTTTTATATCAATTTTGTCTTTGATTTTTTCCATTCCACCCTAACTAGCATCAAAAAGACAGTGAACAATTCCCCATTCATTTTTAATTGATAAATATTTACTCTTTTTACTTCCATGTTTACGTAGTAAATGGAAGTATTGTTTTCTTTCTTTTTCTTTGTCATTACATAGAGTTGCATTGTTTTTACCTTCATATTATGGATAACCTCCATAGAAATGTAATTGGGCTTGCCCGTTAATAAACAAATAAACAAAATATTATAAAATAAAAATTAAAAAAATTAAATTGAAAAATCCGGAAACACTCACATCTTTTGAATTAACCTCCGCTCCGAATTAGACTTTTAGGACGATCACAGTACTTCCTAATACTAGGTAAGCACAGCAGTAAAAACCGGAAAATTAATTTGCACTCGTGATTTTGCAATTTGTAGTTCCTTGAAGATTCGAATTTTTTTACTCCAGGCTGGAAGATTTATTCCGTTTAGGTCACGATTTGTTTTAACGAGACAGCTCGATCAACTTGATACACTTCGGTTTGCTTGGGTGGTTTCTTTTTCATTCCCTTTGTATTAATTACTCCCGGGGTGTTTCATTTTGTTGAATTACGGTGTCTTGTGTGTTGGCTATTGTGTAAAAAACCATAATAGGACCCTAAACGAGGCTGGGTTACTATCAAGCTCCTCCTTCTCAATTTTCGTCTGAAGAACCCAAGTTAGGGTGGATTTGATTGAGGACGCCAAGTTGTAAGGCTTCATCTTCGTTACTTGGCGTCTATCCTTGTCCTTTGTGGAGGGAGCTGCTTCCTTTAATAAGCCGAAGACCAGAATATAAGCCCTCCTCGTGACGCGTATAAGGCTCTGCTTGCTTTCAAATTGATCAAACTTTACAACCCGCGTTAGAAAACTCAGCAAACCAGCTACTTATCAGATCCTGATTGAATCGGTGTTGTTCGAAGAGGTTTTATAAATGGTAGCTCAGCTTTGAACGATTTTTGAATGCTAATTAGAATGTGACCATAGCGAAGCCAAAAGCTCTAATGGCTCTTAATTTTTTTTTCATGTTATGTAAGTGATTTATCTACGTCCTGATGGCACACGAAAATTTATTATTCGCCCTTTGCTTGTAAAAAAGTGCTGATTTTTCGCTCTCCGAAAATACCTGAACTGTTGTGCAGAACTATTTGTTTCGATTTTTTCTAAACCTCCTGAACATTAGATGTTTTACCTTTCAAAGCATAATATGAGCTACTTCTACTGGAATAGGAATATCCAGTAAAAAAAAATTTGTTCGTCCGCCGTCATCACTTTTCTGAAGAGACTGTAATAGTTGAGCTATTGACATTTTCACCAAAAATCAATCTTGGCCTGACAGTGGTCCAATTCTTTAACCAAATTGCTACGTCAGTATTTAGGGTATTTTGGGTGGCTTGGGTGAGGGGCATAAGTATTTTAATAATTCGTTTAAACGTTTTTGAGTGTTTTGTATTAATTTATATAGATCTTTTGATCTATCTATTTTAATATTTATATAGATCTATCTCAAATGGTCGGTCTTCTTAATTGATAATTGAAGCAAAGTAATAAAAAACCACTCTACAAACATTTGCAGCGTTCCCCTTGTTGCCGTTTCCCATCTCCCCTTTGACTGATTTCTGAAAGCTGAGCCACTTTTGAACTGTGACTACTCTCGAATTTCCCGCATCTACCGCAAATTCGTTTCCGTTGTCGTATGTTCCACGGTTTTAATCGCATTACTTTGAGCCTAACTGAATTTCCACTTGCGCCTGCTGTGTCTTGAAAAGCATTCGCTCCTTTAATTCCGTTAGCCTACCTGTTCCAACGCTATATGTACTAGTCAGTTCCGATACACGATCTGGAGGTTTCTGAAAAAAAATCTCCCCTGTTGTACGACAGTTCTGTGAAATTTCTACCGGCAAATGAAAACCATTATTTTCGAGCCTTGCCATTTGTTCTTTAGTTTATCCAGACTTGAAACCCTATAGGAGGTTCATAAGATCCGTTGATTGGTGACGGTGCACTGCGCGTAGAAATTCCATTTTCTCTACCTTCCCCAAGTTTAGTAGACGCACTTTCAGCTTTGCATAATTTCAACCTCCTTATTTACAGCCTCCTTGAAGCTCGCACAAGCGAACTTACTTTACGCTTTGTTACCGACTTTCCAAAGGCAATACCATTCGAACAAGCGGAGAATTCTGGCGAATCTTAAATTCAACCGTTCGTCGAGAGATGAACGCGAGAAATGAACTGAAATCTTCTTTTGGTTTATAGTCTAATAAAGTTATTTATAATAATAATTCGTTTATAATAATTAATTATAAATCATTGTAATCGCCCAAGAGAATAAATGTTCTTAGCCCCACAAACTTTGATGTTTTACGTTTCAAAGCATCTAAAGTCCTAATTCCCAATAGAAAAAATAAAAATACTGTCTATGCCCCGTACGCCGTCTACGCTTTCTAGAGGAAACTATCACAGCTAAATTCTTGACATTTTCACCAAAAATCAACCGTTGACTGACGATGGCTCAATTCTTTAGCCGAATCGCTCCCTCAATTATAAAAACTTTTTATTTGGGAGAACAATTATTTTTTCCAAGATTGTTTTAGACAAAGGTAAGTTTGGTATGATTTTATATAGAATTTTGGACGCAGAATTGAATGAGAACCTAGTGGGGTCGATAGTTTCAGTGTTTCTCGAGTTATCGCTGCTTTTGAGTTGAGGTTTCAAGCATTTCAGCAATTTGATACAATGGTGTAGCTCGAGAATTAATTGAACTTTATCAATTGTTATGTACTCGTGGGAACGGGTGTCAAACACTCGCTTTCAGCTGTATCGCTAGGCGATTACGAATATAAGAAAAATAAAAATAATTGAAATTACTATAGTTGCTGAGGAGTTTCACCTTATTGTTACCAATCTGTTGTTAGGTACTCAGAAATATTCGGGTCACAAATATTCGGAATACTTACCATAACTAATTGATGGTCTTCTTTAACTATAATTGAAACAATGGAATAATAAACCATTGCACAGTGATTAGCATCGTTTTTCGATGGATGTTCAATACGGATTGTTGTAATCGTACCAGAAAAATGGTTCTCAAGTACACCCATTTCTCTGAAAAAGTTAAATTAAAAAGGTTTCTCTCGATTTCCTCCATCTTCCAGGTCTTTAGTCCAAAATTTCGATTTCGATACAACACAGCCTATTCTCAAATCATAACGTTCTATAAGTTATCCTCTAATCTGCCTAGGCTATTTTATTCGTTTCAGCGCCATTTCAAATTAACATGACAAATATGTAGTAGATTCGTTGAGACTGATTCGCTGTTGTATTGGCTCCAGTTGAGGGATGATCCTGGATGCCTGGAGGTTGGTGGTGCATCAAATTCTGTGACCAAGTGTCGACCACCAATTCAGTCGAAACGGCGCTGGCAGGCGTCTGCAAGACAGCCCTCAATGGTGAGTCGCACGCTGTGCACGGCCACCCGAATCCCTGTCTTTGAATACCAGCTAAATAGACTGCCAAATGTAATTTCATAACAAAGGAAAAACGTTTCGCTTTCAACGGCGAATTTAGTTTGCTTGTATTTGTACACTCAGTAGAACCAAATCCTTTCCCATGTGGATTAGAAACTAGGTTTTACGAATGTTAGTTTCATGGTTATAACACTGTTCAAATTAAATCTGATTCAAAACAATAGTCATTTTTATTGAATCTTTTTTTTTTTTTTTTGTGTGTGAAAAACCTTGTCAACTTTTTATGGTAGATCATTCAATAATACATCATTGTATATCCCTGAAAAAAATGCTCTAACCTCCAACAAAGTTTGATGGTAATTTTACGTTTTAAGGCATGTAGATTCCGAATATCCAATAAAATATGAAGTTTTTGATTTTACCGGTATTTTTCGGTGGCCGTGAAAAGTATTGTTTACTTCGTAAAATCATACGCATCTAATGGTTACCGTCATAAGGACCGTGATTTGTGGTTTCTATTAGAGACGTATTATTTTACAAAGTAACCTAATCTCCACACGGCCATCGTGAAAAAACACCGCTAAACGCAAAAACTCTGTTCGTACGCCGTCAACAATTTTCTGAAAAATTAAAACGGCTAAATTCTTGACATTTTCTCCCTAAATCAATCTTGGTCTGACGATGTCGCCATTCTGTGACAATATTGCTACTTCAATGTTAAGGGTATTTTTTTAGGGATATGAAGGGGAGGAAATTCTCATTTTCGAACGTTTTCAGACAAAGGTGTATTTTTTTAATAAATTTCTATAGATCTAATGAGACGGTAGCGTGGTCTATTGCTTTAATGGTTCCCTCGTTATTGCAGCTTTTGTCTAAAATCGTCGAGATAAATTTGGGAAAATCAAATTCAATTCAAATTGCTGTTGAATTAAATTATAGCGTCAAATTTCGTAAAAATCGTTCTTTACTCATTGCTAGCAAATATTCACTTCAGCTGTATCGTCACTAATTGTTACTATTACAAATGGATGGTCATCGTAAATCATAATTGAAGCAAAGGTATAATAAACCAATGTGCCATCATTTGCAACGTTTTTTCGTTACTTACACCTTGCAATGCATCGATGTTGAAATATACTTTTTCTATTTATTTCGCCGTGTTTTCGCCCACTTGGGTATCCCCTTTTTCGGTAGGTCAGTATGCCATCGGTATCTCTTGAACTAATACTTCATGAGGATGTCTGAATAAGGGAAAAGTGTCCGGCAATGTAAATGAAAACTATTAGCGGATCAATACAATTTTAAAAAAACTAATGGCGAATAACGTCAGGTGCTTTAAATTAGATCTTATTGTTTTCAGTTATTTACCAAGCTGTATTTCCTCTAGAACAAACTGATACCACGCCGCGTGATTTTTCCAATTTTATTTTTAGTAGCTAAGCACAAGTTTTAGCACCAACCGATAGCTAGCTTCTCACATGTTTGTAGGTATTTTCCCTTATTTCTCTCACTGTAGCTTCAAAACCGTTTGTTGTAGAAAGTACCGCCGTTAGAAAAAATTATTGAATTTACTGTACTCTAGTTCGTGTAAATACCTAGTGACTTCAGCGAAAAAAAATTGTTCCAAATATAGGTTAAAAAAATTCACTTCATTTCCCCCTTTTTTGGTTTATAGCCTTTGTAATTGGAAGGGTTCATTCAAAAACTTTTTTTGTTGCCTGCTTAGTTGAAAAATTATTTTTGAATAGCAAGTATTGTCCAAAATACCGTCTTCTATTGTTGCTGGTTATTCCTTCCTTTTGAAATATTTCTCGTCGACTTGAAAGATATAACGCGTTTGGCTCGTTGATACAAGGATCAGCACTCAGCTTCCTGTCAACTTCCCATTTCGCAACGCAGGAAAACAGTTGATTACTCCGGAAACCTTTCCTATCGGTATTACCGATACTGAGTTTCCTGTTTCTCCCTTTTCTGCCTTTTCATCCGATTACCGCCGCGCTAAACTTGCGTTCATGTTCGATACTCATTTTCCCGCATTTGATTAGCGTTTTATCTCGCCGTCGAGGAATTTTTAAACGGGTCAACCGTGCTTATCCGTCGGGTGCTAATCGAAGCTTTGAAGTTTTGTTCGGATCGGTCTCTAGAAGTGAACGTTGAGTCCGCAGAACGTTCTTTGTGAATAACTCCCAGCTCGAAAAAACTGAAATTGCTTTCCGAGCTGACGAAATTTCAAAGCTTCGCCCCTATTTTCCGTTCAATATAAAGCTTCGAATGCCATCGTTTCAATTTCGAGCAATCAAAAGATCTAGGAACGGCTAGTAAATTAAAAAGAATGGCTGACCTAATTTGCCGCCGGCTGCTGTTGCCTGTAGACAAACCGGGGCTCGAAACAGAGGACAATGAATTCGCAGTCTTGGGGTGTGACAATGCTATCTGGACGAGTCAGGTGAGCGCTTCCCTAAACAATCCGCTGCCGTTCTTGGCTTTGGTGTTGAGGTTGCTCTTTGTCAAGTTCGGTTCTTCCGTAAACAATGTAGATTGCCCTATTTTAAGGTCGAGTACATGCTCTTTTTACGAACTCGTCCCAAACGTCGTTTTGGAGCGAGAAAACGTAATTTGGCGAACTTTTCTTTCGATGGAATCGAAAGTCCATCGAGTCACATTCTTGCAGTTTCAAAAATCTTAACAAAGTTTGGTCATTTCAATCGATTTTTTGCATTTAGCTTTTTTGCAAATAGCTAGAGACAGACGAAAAGCTAGAAATCCTAAGTAATTGCTAATTCAACTGTTATTTAATGCTTCTGACTTTTTAGATTGTCTCGTTTCCCAGAGAGCTTTTTTCTCGCAGGATGAAATAATAATGACCTTGAAAAGTAGCTTAACAGTCGATATAGTTGATATGATTTTTTCGGTTTCAGGAGTCGGACTTGAAGGTGTGGAGCGAAGTTCACCAGTGGAGCTGGCGGCGGAGCGTCTGGTCAGCGCTTTGCAGGCCTATCCCGTCCTACCGCCACCGCCTGACCCTCACAAGGCCAACATCCTCCGTTTATGGATTCAACAGGTCAGTACTGATATCCTTTTTTGATATTACTTCGAAATTCCATCGAAATTCGACCAACTGATGAAGAGCAATCAAATCTACCTTCAGGCCATCAGCCCTTATCGCAAGGGTTTTCTCATTTTTCTTTTTGCAGTTATATGGCAAACATTGTGTCGAGTTTTGTCATCCGATGAAACAGTTTTTTCCAAGGCAGCATCTGCGTGATTTACCTATTTTGTTTTTTTTCGTGTGGAAATTCGCTCATAAGCGTCAACCCTAACGACTTTCTGCTGAAGTTTTGAAACTTCGGCCATTTCAAATGTATTTTCGGCTTCGAAAGCGACGTTCCCCTGAATATATATGCCCATTCGGACTTGGTCTTTCCCCCGATGTGCTCATACCGCTTTTCAGTAATCGCGGACATAGGTTCATTGTTGTTGTTTCGAGGGTTATGGGAGTGTGGGAAGGGTCGAGTATCAGTGTCAGCCCAGAGCAGTCCATCGCATTGTCTACATGTCCGCACCAGCTTCACGCTTCCCTGATCAGGCCGACCTCGAAGGTCTCTCGGTTTTTATTTTTGCTTAACTCGCTTCAGGTAAGTGAATTTTTCGCTAACTTTTTCTCCTTACTTTTTTTTGTCTTATTTCTGCACATTTTCAACTAGTAGTATGAGGAGAACGGACATGGTTGCCCTTTTGCTTTGATCACGAGTACGAAAGTATTTTTATGACTATGAATATCCAATCGTGCTAATTTATCACTTTTTTCCACCTCGATCATTCAATTTTAACTTGTTCTGAATGAAATACCTATCCGGCTTCTTGACTCAATATTATGGAAACGCTGTTTGAAAACATTTCAAATCCAATAAACGGCCGTTACAAATTTACAAGTTAGTGAACAAGACCGGTCGAAGCTGCCAAGTTTTCGAATCTTGGCTTCATGCCCAATCGTGGGAACTTCGGATTTTACAGGTTGCAAAGGTGTTTGCCACTGGGGGCCCGAGATGCGGGCAAATTTAGAATGTGCTGCGGTTGAAAGGAAGCGGAATACGTTTTTAAGGAATATTCACAGTTGCACACGTGTCTCTATCCAAACTTAACTGTTAGTTTCTTCGACTCAAAACTTCTAATCGAAATTGTTGTGTGCATCACACACTAGATGAAGAATTCGAATTAGAATCGAAGAATGGAGAATTTGTCCGTCGGTTGATTTTCGTCGGAGCTAGAGGGGTTCGAAGTGAAAGTCGAAAAACCGTGGGTATACGATTGATTGATCCTCAAAAGGGTACGACAAAAGTGATCGCACATAATATGCGGTTTTTTTTTCTTTACGTAGCGGTATATAATTTGGTGTATTTAATTATATTTTTATGTTATGTCCCCGCGGAGCTATTCGCGCTCGAAGAAAACCGAAAACACGTTGTTTTTTTTTTTTTTTTTTTCATAAAAGCGGAATATATCTCGAATACAAAAAATTACCACTGTCCTTTTTTATTTTTAATCGGTTCTAAATTAAATTTTCTCAATTTCCCTACCCAGCATCTATTTTTTCAAAATTCGCGAACGTGACGAAAAAATCACAAATTGAAACTTCAAAAGCATGAAAATCGGAGAAAAAAATTAATCAGAATCAGAATATGATTGTTTTCACTTTAAATTCGAATTCTACATCTAATTTCCAATAGGAATCATTAACCAATCAAAATTTAATAGTACTGTAAATATTTGCAAGGGATTTTCAAAGTTTAAAGATAACGACGGCGGAATACTAAAACGAGAAAAACCAATCGTTGTCGTCAAATTTCCATAATTTTAACGTCAAATCCGGATTCAGCGTTGAATTTCCTATAAGAATAGCCTTCAAAATCGCTTGAAAACGAAAATTTAATTTTTCACTCTTACCGCTGCCAGCGGCCGGTGAAATACTCGATTTACAGAAAATAATTTCTGTGGCGCTGTTGTAATTTTTTTCACCAAATTTTTTGCTATGTTCGTGTAAAAGGCGTTCAAATGAAGACTCCTGCATAACAAAATAATTGATTCACATGGATTTTGACCCCGAAAATCACGGTTAAAGTCCAATTTCTGAGCTTTCAAAAACTGATTTTTTTGGCCCACTTGCAGATTTTTCCGGGAAATAAAAAAAATTGAAAAAATACATCTTGGTAAGATACAACTTTCCTAAAAATTTCAGATTTTTATCTGTATTGAGAGACGAGTAAAAAATCGTTAACTGATCGGTGGAAAAAAATTGCAGGGGTACCCCTTGGATTTTTTGCGAGAAATTTTTTGAAATGGATTTCGCTCAAATTCAGCATAATGATAGTTGATTATGTGTACATCAATAATATATGGTTCATTCTTTGTTTCTTTCGCACTAAATAGATGAAAAGAACGTTTAAAGTTGAAAAATGTCATTTTTTCGAGTATAGTCTACTAATATTGTTGAATAACGCAAAAACGGTTGAAAAATTCATAGGTACATTACATTAGGAAAATGTGGACAATTAAATTACCTATCTTTTGATATATTCAAACATCTGAATTGACGACTTTTTGTCTTAGTTATCCCATCTGCAAGTTGCAAATCTTGGAAAACTTAAAGTTGTTACGTCCAATTTCGCTCCTACTTTGCTCAAGTTGAAAAACCCAATACTTTATAGTACTAAGTACGATACAATCCCCACCACGAACATACCAAATTATAGCAACTACTAAGTACATATAGATTCCCACTCTCCATACACAAATAATAAACTACTACTACCTACGCATACCTATACCTATACTATATACTATACTATATACTATACTATATACTATACTATATACTATACTATATACTATACTATATACTATACTATATACTATACTATATACTATACTATATACTATACTATATACTATACTATATACTATACTATATACTATACTATATACTATACTATATACTATACTATATACTATACTATATACTATACTATATACTATACTATATACTATACTATATACTATACTATATACTATACTATATACTATACTATATACTATATATATCATACTATATATAGTAGTGACAAGGACAACACCCCCGCCGATTTGTAAGGCATGGCAGGAGGGACAGGGGGTCGGGCGGCGAAGCCGCCTGGGGCGCCCAGCCCCTAGTGTTCGAAATAGTTACTATCACAAATTTTTCGTCTTCTTAAATCATTTTTGAACCAAAGGAATAATAAACCATTGTACAATCATTTGCAGAGTCTTCCATGAATATACGATTACTTATGTCACTTTTTGACCTCAGACAGACCAAAACATAAGTATATGCACTTGTTCAGAAAGTGATTCTGAATATAGTACTATGAAAACGTCTTCCGAATTCACTTCCTTTCGCGGATTTAGTATTTTCTAACGATCACAAAACTTCTTTTAGTACGTAAAAATGGAAGTAAAAATCCTGTGCTCAATTAAAAAGAAAACCGTCCACCTGAACTGTGATGGGGTCCTGAACAGTTTTCTCATGTAACGTTCCAACTTGCACGAGACGGTTGTAGCAACAACGAAGGAAAACGCGAGGGAAGATAAGGAAACGTCAAGCGTGTCTCACCGTTGAGGAAACTTTCCGTCGACAGGGTAACAACTTAGAACTCGTGTTCGAAGGAGAGTTTTCCCAAATATAGAAACTTCCTAGGGTGGAAAAGCAGGTGGTTGAGAGACACCTTGTCCGAATGGGAAAGCGGAGAGTGTCTTCAACGTAGCAATAATTGCTTCGAGATTCAACCAACGGAGCGAAAGGATCGGAATTCGTGTCCATCTTTGACAGACTTCCTTTAATTAGTAATTAAATACGAAAATCGATAGAAAATATGAAAAGAATTTTCGTTGTGATTGTTGACATAGTTATTTTAATTTTACGGCGTCGAAGGGGAGACCAAAGGGGTGCTATATTGAATGAAACCAGTACGAAATCGATACCATGCCGAAGAATTTCTGATTTTCGGGCTTTGAGAGGTACTTCACAGTTTTTTGCTTCTTATGAGCTCTCAAGCTTCATCAGTCTAATTGGACCATTCTTCACTCGACGGGAGACCAATTTTGCTGATTATTACGTCATATTCGACTAGCGTAGCACCTTAGTTTCTCTGATATGGTAAAATGTTGAAGCGATGATTGACCTAGAAAATTCAAGATATCAAACCTTTTGGCTTGTGGGTTTCCAAGTGGCGTTTCGCCTATCTCTAGGATCTTTTTACATATTCTTTATACGTAAGGATGCTTCCCTTTTGCCTCTGCAAGGCGAATTCGGCTTCTCCTATTTTTTCACGTTGGATTAAATGGGACGTGGAAAGGACGCAGACCTTCGAACGTAACCGGGGTAGACTAATCAAATTGCCCGGCCTTCTTTGTTCCTCTGAGACGAAGGAAAGCATTAAGCTTCTTTTGTTAGTGCGGAAGCTTTTCCATCGGTCCTGCTACGGGATTTTCCCTGCATGGACTTCAAAAAACTTCTTCTCCCTTTTGTTTAGCTTTTTGATACGAAACACAGCCTCTCACATTGGCGTCATTTCGAGTTTTTCCGATTAGAATTTACAAACGAATTTCGCCTGTGTCTTTTGCAGACGTTGATAATTCTCAACCCGGGAAAAATAAAATGCCCCCGAACGAATTTAATTTGACAAATTCGTCGTGATGAACTCGAGAATTTATGAAGCGTTCTTTTGTTCACATTAATTATTCGTGGCCCGTTTATACAAATTTATATAGATACTGCGAATGCTAACAGCTGTACTATCGGTATTATTGCGGCAATTAATGCAATAAAAAAAAAAAAAAACCGAAAAATTTTGACTTTTTCAAACAAGCATTAATTCACCTCTGTTAAAGAAAAAAAGCATATTTTCTCTTGGACGGATAAAACTTACCGCAAAAAATCCAACGTAACTCCCTAAATCGAAAACTCATCTGAACGAAAGTTTCGTTAACCGAATTGAACTTGGGCCGTTTTTCAACCGCAGCGAGCAAAAGAAAAGTATTGCAAAGTGGGAATTCCGTCGAGTTTCTTACGTTCTTTCGAGTTCGTGGGATAGTGAAATATTTAATAAGGGTGGAATGAAATTCATCGTCTACAATTAAATCCTCTTTTGGGAGAGGAAGAATCGTTTTCGTGTCGTTTATTGTTGATTAATTAACCATAATCGCTCACAAAAAAAAAAAAAAAAAAAAAAAAAAATTGCTTACTCTCTCAAAATTTGATGTTTTGCGTTTTGAATTTCGTACAATACGAATGACGAATAAAAAAATTTCTGGTCGTCAGCCGTCAACACTTTTCTGACGGAACTATAAAAACTAAATGCTTGAAATCGTCACCAAAAGTCAATCATGGTCTGATAATGGCTCAACTCTTTAGTCAAATTGCTACCTCATTCATAATAGTATTTTGGGGGTTTTGAGTGGGAGGAATTCATATTTTCCAAGGTTTTTCAGACAGAGGACAGTTACCAATAGGTATCAATTTTTATCGATGTTCGGACGCTCAATCGAATGAGACCATAGTGTAGTCGCTAGCTTGATTGATTTCCAAGCTCTCGCAGCTGTTGGTAAAATTTTCGAGATTTTCAGAAATTTGAAATTACTTAAACGTTATTCGTCATTTTTCAGAGCTATAAAAATCATTCTACCTTGACGGAACGGTCATAGCTGTATCGTTTGTCGAATATTTTAATTTTTAATTTGACGAAGAATAATTAAAATTATTATAATTACCATAGTTGCTAAGGAGTTTCACCTTATAGTCACCAATCTCTTGTTCGGTGAGAGCGTTTAAATGTTCGGAATAATTACAAATGGATAATCTTCTTAAATCATTATTGAAGCAAAGGAATAATAAACCACTTTACGATCATTTGCATCGTTTTTGGCTATCGGTATTAAATTTCTTTCTAAAATGGGATTGTAATCTTGACTTTTCTAAAACGCAGTCCTGTGTCGACGGTGGTATCAAAAGTCAATAGATGAAAAAACTTAATTAAATACGAGAGGTTGACGTCCTTGGGGTTTTGGTGAAACCCCAGTTAAACCGAGTAATTTCGTTACATTTATGCTTAACTTACGGGATGCCTCGAGAAGAGCGAATGCTATGATACGTTAACGTCAAATAGTTTGAACCCTCTGAAACCACAGGGAATCCACCGTTGTATACTCAGACTAGCACCCGCTTGAGACTAAAGCGGGACCTTGGCTTTATTCCAGTCCCTAAGCTCAACTGGCAGGCGCCCTTTCAAGATTTCATCAAAATAGCTAGCATTCCATCCATGTACCGCAACTAAGCCTCGCTGCGCATCCTTAGGAGAAACATGGAATAATCTCTTTCTAGCTACCGAATCGTATAAGCAATATGAACCGTGTGCGGACCGGAGTCAAATTCAAAAACCGCGTTCCGTTTTTTTTTTCCTATTGACCGGAAAAAACCATGGGAGAAGGAAAATCTACCTGGAAAAGAGCCTAGCGAATACCTCCTGATGTACAGTGTGTGATTTTACTGTGAAAATCGAGCGCAATTTATCGCCATAAGAAAACTTTATTATATATTGAGCTTTCGAGTACCTATATTGATTTTTGCACCCCGTAGAAAACGAGTTTGGGGAAAAAACGCTGCAAATGATTTTACAGTGGTTTATTATTCCTTGTCTTCAATAATCATTTAAGATGACTAGACATTTGTGATCGTATTTTATTCCGAACATTTGTAAACGCTCCCACCGCAAAACAGATTGGTAACTATAGGGGAGAACTCCGTAGCAACTACTGTAATTTTAATCATTTTTATTTTTCTTTATTTTCAAAATGAAAAACTAAATTTTTCACCTAACGGTACAGCTGAGCAGAGTGTTGACTATTCCAACGAGTATAGAACGATTTTTATAGCTCCAGAAATATTGAGTTATGCCTTCATGCCAAATTTCTGAAAATCTCACATATTCTACACGAAAGCTGCGATAATTCGAGAACCAATAAAGCTATCGACCACGTGATTGTCTTACTCGATTCAGCGCCCAAAAATCTATAGTAATTGATACGGAATACACCTTTTTCTGAAAAACGTTGAAAAATACGAATCTTCTGCGATTTTGTTGAACAATTAAGCCATTGACAAACCAAGGTTGATTTTTGGTAAAAATTAAGAGTTTTTCTATTGCATATTCGGATTATACATGCCTTGAAACGTAAAACATCAAATATTGAGGAATGGCTGGATTTTTTTTCTTGAGCGATTAGAATGGTTTATTGTTAATAAACCAAAACCATCAACTTCCGATTTCAAAGTTCGATAAGCTTGCACTACTTGAAAAACTATTGAGAAATTTGTTCGGCTTTCACATACTTCATTTCTTTTATTTGCGTGTCGCATCTTTCTCATAGTTGTTGGGGCGAGAGGAAGACAAACTTGGTGACACTTTCTCCATTGGTCCTTTTATTTTCGTAGATCTTTGGCCAATTCGGGCATCTGCAGGGATATAGAAGTCCATCAGGTGCCTTTGTACCCCTCAAGATGCCCGAATAGGTGAAATATCTAGGCACATAAAAAAGAACAGTGGAGAAAGAGTAGCATACTTCGTTTCACATCTATACTTCATCTACTTGAAACTTCTATCTCTTGTTTTCCGCCTTTGTGATGTCTGTAATGCAGGGCGTTTTCATACGATATCTCAATGTGAGATCTTTACGAAACTGTCAGGCGCAATCCTGAGGTCGTTGCTTGTATTACTCGATTATGAGCTCATTCCACGCGGGCTCCGCACTTGATTGGGTTATCTCGTTTCTCCTCAGGCACGTGCGTTCATCCGAATCATAGTAGTCGTGCGGTAGATGAATCGCGTGTAGCTTAATTTGTAAGGCCGCCATCTAGTTATCATTCTGGATTCAACAGGGTTATTGCAAGATGGTACCATTAATCCACCTTTGGAGGCTAATTAAAAGTTATCTAATGGATTAACCCTCCGTAGTTTGAACGGAATATGACGCATTGGAGTTAGTTATTTATCGATTCAGCGGTGTTGATTTTAATAATCGCAAAAGTACTGAGGAGAAAAAAAATCCCTGCAAATAATTGTACAGTGGTTTGCTATTCTTTTGCTTAAATATTATGATTCAAGAAAATAATTAGTAATTTAAATAAGTAATTTTAATTGTTTTTTCTTAATTTTAAAATTACAATTTAAGTTATTCTCCTAAGGGTACAACTAAAGTGAGAGTTGCACGTCAATTCCAACAAATAAAGGACGATTTTATAGCTTAAAAAATTCTCGATGTTAATTCTTATGCCGAATTACTGAAAATATCAAATATAATTCTATACGAAAGCTGCGATAACGATATTAAATTATTGACTCGATTATATTCTCATGCGATTCAGCATCGAAAAAATTGAAATTCATACTAAGTATACATTTGTCTGAAAAACGTTCGGAAATGCGAATTGTCATTTAAAACACCCCAGAAATATAATTTAAATTGAGGTGGCGACTTGGCTAAAGAAATGAATCATTATTAGGCCAAGATTGATTTTTGGTGAATTAGCTTTTGTAGTTTGTTCTGAAAAGTTTTGACGGCAGAAGGGTTGAAAATTTTTCTTTTTTCGGATTCTACGTATTTTGAAACGTAAAACATTGGACAATTTTTCGTGATCGATTACAACAATGGTTCATTATTGAATGATGAACGAAAATGTCGAAGTGTCTAGTAACAATTGCTGCGCTTTCTAAAATGTATACCTTGTCTTTTGAGGCGTAAAATAACATGAAAATTTCCAAAAATTGTGGAACTTCCTCCTTGTATTTACAACGAGTAAACCGTCTCTCAGAAGACTTTTTCCCGCCTTCAATTACTCGCAGCATCCTTAACTTTTCCACGTTTTCTGTCTCCCCCGGCCGTTGTGATAAGAGGCGAAGTTTTGCCGAGTTACAGCAGCCGTGTTTCTAACTTTTCGCTTCAGAATAACATAGGTACAGCGAGAGAACTGATGGTAGCTGGTAGAATATACAATGAAAGATTATGCAACGGCTGAATTCGTGAACCATGAATATCTGTTAATTATATTTTTCCGCTTTTACTTGTCCAAATTGGAAAGTTTTTGGTTTTTTGACGAATTTTTATTTTTCAATGTCATTGTGTTTTCTATGAGAGCGTTTCAGCTTTAAGAAGCTTTTAAATAAAATAACCCACTTTTTGTTCTGAAAGTGTCTACAAAATCTATGTTTGTGAGTGTTTGAGGTGTACAAATTATTTGGTACCTTGCATGTTCGAATTATATCAGACGCTCAGAGTTCTTCTCAGAGTACCAAGTATTATCTCTTACAAACATATAAAATATCTCATTACTGTGGAACAGACTCGACAAGGAATTATTGACTTAAACGTTGAAAGCTGCTCGTTAAAAATGAACTTAGTACACAATCAAAGAAACGGCCTCATCTAAAGTTTCAGGGAAAATTCGAATTCGAGGTTGAGTTCAACATTTCACAGAATTTTTAATAGAGCTAAGGAATATCAAACCTTATTTTGCATTCGAAGGAAAATCCGTATAATTATTTCCAAACCTTCAATGATCATTAGGCAGGAGAAAAATCTAAGAAAACGGCAAGGACGGGAGAATGAGAAGCGAAAACAATACACGAGTAAGACAAAAAGTCGTTTGCGGCAAAGCCTGAGACAGAAGTAACAATATCGCTTTTGTGTCTGTTTTTGAAGGCCTCGCAAAAAAGGAAATGGCGCCTTGAAAAAATGTAACAACCACTGAAAAGAGAGAAAATGGGACCTTCACCGATACGGGATAGCTTGAAGCTTTATTAACGACAGATTTATTTTACGAAGTTCGTATTTGATTGAAATTTCTTGCGAATGCCTTTTCATAATTAAATAGCGAAAATTAAGCAGCTGCTAATTCTTAACTGGATTGACGAATGAATATTGATTCCACTAGTTATCAAACTTGTAAATTCTATACATACTCGCTTCCGAACTATACATTTTCTCGTTGTACTGGGTTGGTGAGGGGGAGAAGAACCAGGCGACATATCCTCCGATTTTTTATTTACTGGCCGAGTACTTTCGCCCCTTCGGGCATCCTCAGGGCGATGTGGAACCATAGGTTACCACAGCCAAAAAAAATAAACAATAAATAAATTTATAAATAAATTTATATTATTTAAATAATATAAATTTTCTGTTCGCATCAACTGCGAATTTATCATCAGAGCTAAGCTCTGATTGCGGCTAGGTTTGAATCCCCTTAATGAATAGCAGTCGTCCGTTTGAATGCGAATTTCTTCACCGTATTTTTCGCGGCCGCCTGGAAAACATTAAGCTCATAATTTTCTCCCTTTTTTAAAGGGTTGAAAGCTTCGCTCTCCGGCTTTGAAAGGATCGCATATTCCTTGTGTGCATTGTGTCCCATTTTAGCGCTTCATTATATAAGAGGATTGAAGAAAATTAGAAAGCCCGTCCCGCTCGCAGGCGTCAAATGTTTCGCAGATGCTGTCCGAATCGCTATGGAAATGACCTTATTTTGAACTTGGCTTATGAGTTAGGTTGTATGAAGCATTGTATAATTCCTATAATGCTGAGGTTTGTCGCGTATCCATTAGATTCGACATGGGGTTGAGGTGGAGACATTGATTGCGACGTTATCTCATATTTTGTATTTCTTCTAGCGCTTTCGCCGCTCTGGGCCTCTTCAGGAAACATCTTCTGTATACAAGTTTTTTTTTTTTTAAATAGGCCCAGTAATAGCTCCACAAGGTTGGGATTGTCATGAATTGGGAATATTTTTAGAACACTTCTGCTTTTTAAACCTAGAGTCTAATAAATTAAAATAAATAGGGGACTAGATTTATTTATTTTAATTTATTAGACTCTAGGTTTAAAAAGCAGAAGTGTTCTAAAAATATTCCCAATTCATGACAATCCCAACCTTGTGGAGCTATTACTGGGCCTATTTAAAAAAAAAAAAAAACGTGTATATAGAAGATTTTCTTCTCCAGGTGGTCGCATTACTTCTTTCTGTAGGTTGAGGGGGAGAAAAACGAGGCGAACTCTTCTCCAGTTTTCTTTTTTAATCAGCCGAGTACTTTCGCCCGTTCGGGCTTCTTCAGGGCATTATAGGACCAAGGGTACCTGTGGTCACGAAGAAGCCCGAACGGGCGAAAGTACTCGGCTGAATAAAAAAGAAAAATGGAGAAGAGGTCGCCTCGTTTTTCTCCCCCTCAACCTACAGAAAAAAAATATAGAAGATGTTTCCTGAAGAGGCCCAGAGCGGCGAAAGCGCTAGAAGAAATACAAAATATGAGATAACGTCGCAATCAATGTCTCCACCTCAACCCCATGTCGAATTCCTATAATAGCCACACCCGCGTGTAGCTCGGCGCAAAAACCGTCCTATGTTCACGCTTATTGGTTTTTCTCCGTTATTCCGATTCTCATAGCTGGCTACTGGGTGTTATTTTTTTGAAAATGTAATAATGTATTTGTCATTAACAGAATGACTGGAGCTTCTGCTCAAATCGAGCTAAATTTCGGCGCATTGCCACCTCACACCTGACATTATCATGAATCCCAGTGCTCATGCGGACAGTTTGACGGTATTACAGTGAACTCCATTTATTCAAATGAACGGCTTTATTCGGAAAAGTTAATACGGCGAAACTTAAAATGAGAACGGCTTGCGAGTTGAAGCTCAGAACTTATTCCATTAGAGGGAACAAGGTGAGGCGAGAATTAGACGGTGCGTGGTTTGAGAGGAAAGTATGAACTCACCGGAGCTCAACTGGAGAATAAAAACTGTGAGAAATGTGGCCAGTTTATTTTCTGATCTTACGTACCTTGGCAAGATTAGCAAAGTTAGCACTTAGAACCTTAGCAAGGTAATTCATCGGCTAGGTCCGTTACGTATTTTGAACCAGATATTTGAAAAACGCGCAAAAAAAATGTTCTGCATAGATCGCGCAGTACTTTTATGCATAACTCGTAATGTTAGTAAACTACAACTGTTTTCGAAAAACTAGCCAGAAAACCCAAAAACAGAATCTAATCATTGTTGGTTTTTTATCAATCGTACGTTGATTTGCTATCGAAGAGAACGTGAATTCTTTTGGCGCAGTTCGTTGATTTTTATGTAGAAAATGAATACGGACTGTTCAAATTTTCATCGAGCCAAACGTAAGGAACGTTTTACCATAAATTTGTATGATATTGTATTCTATAGTGTACTGTTATTTGAATTCGTTTCTCTATTTTCTACGCTTCATCTCTGAAAACGCATGAAAGCGACCATAACATTGAAAATCAATTGTCATCAACCTGCCTAGACTACCACACTACCACAAGTATATTGAATATCGTGAACAAATATTTGAATATTGGAACAAATAAACGGATAGCTCGGATGTACGGTGTATGACCCTAGTGATAAAAATTAGGCGTAATTCACTCGCCGTTATAAATATATCCTATTTTTTTATTTTTTTTAATTAATCTATTTTTTCATTTATTTATTTATTTTTTATTATTATTATTATTTTTTTAAATCCCATTTCGCGGATAAAATGTACGTTATCCTTCCGAGGCTGCAACGAATAATTCGCCCGTTTCAAAAGAATACGCTTTCAAAAACCCTCACCACTGTGCGGTGAGGATAAAATAAAAGAGCACCTTTCCGTTCGGACGACGATATGCGTCAGAATAGACGCTCCACTTCCCAAGGCAATTAGTCTACTTTAGCTTTACTCGTCCAACTTGGGAAAACGCTCGGATAGTTCTTTGTCGTCCATGCAAACCCGTATGAACACTTTCACTGCGATAAAACCGTAAGTGATTGTTCCCAAGTTGCAAACCTGGGAAAGAGTCGAATCCTTTCTAAGGATAATCTCTTTTTCAACTGTTGTAAAAACTTTCTCTCCTCTAATTGCTGAAAATTTTGACGGCTTCTTACTAAGCAGGAACGTATTTCAGCTAATTTTTCCCCACGATCTGAAATCCATCATGTGGGAAAACGAGAAGCCTCTGGTGAAAAGTTATTTTTTCATATAGGTAGACTTGAACGACGCGTTTTACTTATTGGAACCTGTAATCTATTAATTGTTGGTTTCTCATCAAACCAAATGTTGATTTGCTATCGAAGAAAATGTGAATTCTTTTGGCGCAGTTCTTTGAACTTATGAAGAAAATGAATACGGACTGTTGAAATTTTCATCGAGCCAAAAATAAGGAAATTTTTACAATTGTATTCTGTAGTTTACTGTTATTCGAATTCGCGTCTCTATTTTCTACGCTTCATCCCTGAAACATGACTTTTTTCCAAGAAATTGTCGGTCGATTTTGCTGAAGAATGTCTCCTCCTCTATGAAGAGGTTTCCTGAAGAAACCAAGAGTTTTTCTTCTCCAGGTGGTCGCATTACTTCTTTTTGTAGGTTGAGGGGGAGAAAAACGAGGCGACCTCTTCTCCATTTTTTATTCTGCCGAGTACTTTCGCCCGTTCGGGCTTCTTCAGGGCATTCTATCACAGATTTTTAAGCAACTGTTAGGGAGGTACAGGTTTGAACATTATTTTGATCATGTATACTTAACACTTACATAGGACCAAGGGTACCTATGGCCGAGCCTGGCGTTGGCTGGTTTTACGTTTTCTTCACAGTCCTGTTAGGATCACAGTCAGGTTTTATAAGTCACTACATTAACACATACTTAAGCCTATTGACATTTTTACTTACATTTATCTTGATGGGTTACCTATTCCTAATATTTCTATAGTCAAAGAATAATAAATAATATACTTTTTAAGTCGAACATTTAATAAAATATGAAAAAATAGACAATTTTAGGGGTAACTATAATAGGAACTTGGTTGTTTGACTAGATAATGTGTTATGAACTAGGATGATAACAGTTAGGAACAGCCAGGTCGCCTCGTTTTTCTCCCCCTCAGCCTACAAAAAAAAAAACCAAGAGTTGTACAAAATGAACTCAAATAAAAATTGGTTTCTTAATTACCTACCTCTGCATTTATTGGTTACGCTTATCGCGCGAGAAAGTTTGAAAATGTCCGTTAATCAAGAATTAACCGATCCCTCTTCTTGGCTCATTTCGAAGGCGATTTGAAATTGAATCACGGCCACTTTGGAACTTCAAGTGGCCGAATGACAGGGGAAAAGTAGTTGTGACAACGACGTAGTCGTGTAATTGAATTAAAGCGAGCTACATTCAGGAATATTGATGTCGGTATGGCGGAAAAGGAGGTAGAACGGAAAGGGATCTCCTCATTACATTAACAGCTAATGAGCTCTCCGAGAGGTTGTCCCTTCTATCGGAGTTCGATGTATGGTACGATCTGAAAGCACTTCCGAGTCAATTTGATAGTTTCGCACTACTTCATGCTGCTGATTAGGTCATATTGGAGAGTTTTAGTGAATTTTTCGTTTTTTGAAAACTTAAACGTGGGAGTATTGGTTACTTTGTTAAATTATATGTCTCTAATGGTCACGACAATCCGGCAACCATAACCCATAAGAAACGTATGATTTAACAAAGTAACCAATACTCCCACGTTTAAGTTTTCAAAAAACGAAAAATTCACTAAAACTCTCCATTGTCTCTAGGAATTGACGTTGTCAAGTTGGCCGAATCTTTCTTATCGACCGAATTGATTTACTTATCCGATTCCGCTGAAAGGTTGCTGCGTTGTTTGAATAAATCTAAGTTTTCCCCATGGCAGGTGTCTTTTTGATTCCGGTGTATTATTTTATTATTAAACCATTGTAATCGCACAAGAAAAAACTACCGAACTATCGCGAGTCGATGGTCTTCCTAAGTCATAATTGAAGCAAATGAATTTATCACTGTAAAATCATTTGTAGCCTTTTTAAAAAATTTTTAAATATTTTTTCGTTGGATATTTGGATTCTCTAAAATTTGTAACGTTAAATATCAAATTTTGTGGGGGAATTGATTGAATTAACTTTTCTGCTTGGGCAATTACGATGTTTAATACTGAATAATCAAAAAAGTCTGTCTTTCCGGCGTACGCGGTCAATTCTTTTCTGAACAAAAAAACAACAATAATTTCAGCTCATTTCTAAAAATGTTCTTCAAAAAGTCAATCTCGGTCTGAAATTGACTTAATTCTTCAACCAAATCGCTTCCCCATTTTCGAGGGTATTGATGAGAGGCTTTGATGTGGAGGATTTTCGAACGCTTTCAGATGAAAGTATATTTTTTTATCAACTTCCATACATTTTTGGCATTTGAATTTAATAAGGCCATAGATTTGATGGTACCAAATCCATCGCAGCTTGTTAAATTTCGAGATTTTCAGAAATCTGGCAAGACTAGAATTTAATTTGAGAATTTTGGAGCAGAAATCAAACACTCTACTGGTGTATCTTTAGACAAATAATTTGAATTTAAATGATATAATTTAGAAAAATGAAATATACCAATACTGCCGTATTTGCCAAACAGCTTTCTCTTATCACTGTTACCAATCTATTGTATGGCGGACGAAACGCTCAAAAATGTTCGGAATAGTTACTACCCCAATTGGATGGCCTTGTTATAACTTTATTGAAGCAAAGAAATAATGAACCGCTGTACAATTATTCGCAGCGTTTTTTCTATGAATCATTTTCTTAAGTAGTTAAATTATTCCAGTTTAATCCAGGTTTTATTTATTTATTTATTTTTTTTTTTTTACGAACATTATTCTCTTGAGTGAAGTCTGCGCTGAATGAACTGTATAAAATGGGTAACGGTCGATTACGACCAGGGACACGCGTATCGTACGTTTAAGTAGTTTTCCAACACCGAAGGGATAAGGGAACGCCTGATATACGGGACGGTATGAAACGCAGACCGAATATTAATGAAGCATCGCGGAATTCTCTAACTCCTGTTTGGAACGGTTTGGAGTTTATTACGGAACGACCATGCGTTGTTTATTAGAAGCACGACAAGAAGAATTTCCATCAGGCAGAAAATAGATAACGGCCTAGTTTCGTTTGAATTCGTTACCTTTGTATTTAAGAGTAGTAGATACCATTGAGTAGAAAAGAGAGGGAGAGAGAGAAAAGAATAGCTCAATTCTTTTACCAAATTGGCACCTCAATTTGAAGAGTATTTTGTGGGATTTTGATAGGGCGATTCTTATTTTCCATGTTTTTAAACATTTTGCTATGTGTGTTTGATATCAATTTATTAAGATTTTTTTACACTGATCGAATGAGACCATAGCTAGTACGATAGATTCAACTGTTCTCGACTTTCGGAGCTTTGGCGTGGAATTATAGAGTTCGAGAAATTTTTCATGATGATATAACTAGAGTCTTTCTGGAGTTATAAAAATCGTTCTATACTCATTGGAATGATCACACTCTCTCATGCTGTATCGTTGGGCGAATAATTTAACTTTTAATTAAACAAATTGGGAAAAATAAGTAATTAAAAATACCATCAATGCTAAGGAGTTTTCCTTTACTGTTACCGATCTTTTGTTAGCTGGAAAAATTCGAAAAAAGATTAATAAATTAAATTAAGCTAATTAATTAAAAAAGATAAATTAATTTTAAAAAATAATTAGAAAAAAATAAGTTAAAAAATGTTCGGGATAATTACCATCACAAATGGAGGTATTCTTACATCGTAATCGAAGCAAAGGAATAATAATCGATTGTGCAATCATTTTTTTATTTACTACTATATTTTCTCTTCTAATGGTACCAAAATTATTTCCTTCGTACGTATGTTACTAGGAAGAATGAATGAGATTCCTAGTTATTTAAATAAACTAAATTGAGAAATTGCATTGTTCGTATTTCAAATTCGACCGCTAGTCCTTCTCTTTCGAGTGTTATGGATTATTCACTGATCTCCTATCAGCTTCCTGCAGCTAATTTTGACGTCACTGGGGGCCGTTGTGCTTTTAGCAGATCTCCGCCGCCATCTGACCTCATGACCGCAGCGAAGCACAGACTGACTAGTCATATAGCAGCATCCGTTCGGAGATCAATGTGTCCTTTTTACTCCTCCGTTCAGTTCAACCGTTTGGTTACATTTTTTCGCAATATCACATAGTGTTATCGGTATTGCCGTTGAACAGTTGCTTGATCCTCCGACTGCCGTTTATTTGTTTTTGCTTATTATCTCTTCCATCGATGGTAAAAAGGTGAGATTAGTGGCCATTTCTTGTGCCGTTGTGATTTATCGCACTCGATTCGACGTGGTGATGGCCTATTTATTATTTTAATTTATCAGACTCTAGTTTCAAAAAGCGGACGTGTTTTAGGAATTTCCTATTAATCTCAGCCTTGTGAAGCTACTTACAGGACGTATTTTAAAAATTTTACAAAGAAGATGTTTCCCGAAGAGGCCTTGAATGGCGAAAGCGCTCGAAATATAGAAGTTCACAATGAGATAACTTTCATCTCAACCTTATCCCCACGTCGAATTTCTCTTGTGCGTCCACACTTTTTTACTCTCTTGTTCACTCCTCCGCCTCGTCCTCTCATATGTACCGCACGTTGCCCGTCCTTGCCGGACGTATTGGTATCGAACATGTTCATTCTGTAATGGCCGATTTCCTCATGCTTGAAAACTTCTGGATCGAAAAAGTTGTTATCTTCGCGCGGATACGGGGTTTCCTCGTAATTTTCTATTGGCGAGTCTTCCTTTTGCATCCGCAGCTCTTCACCGTTTACTGAATCGAAGTAGATGGATTAGATTGACGTTTCGGATCATACTTTCTCGTTCGAGCTCGTTTTCGGAGTTTTTCTGACTGATCGTTCGCTTCAACGTTTCCTGAAGTCTATAAATTCAGAACAGGGCGATCCATCATTTAATTCCGATCGATTTGCCGCACTGGTATGCTTTTTTTCCCTTTTTTTTGTTGCATTTATTAACAACTATACATATAAAAAAATACGCCAAATTTTTATGCTACTCCCCTCTTTAAGCAATGCTTGTGCTGAGGGGAGGAGTTCGAGTTAACCATACTTATGTAACAGAACATCACATATTCGGAACACAAAAATTTTCATAATATTGTTCTGAAAAAAAAAATATTCATAAAAACAAAAATAATATAATATTCATATGAATAGTGAAACATAAAAATGTCATAGCAATGTTCGCTTACAAAACATTGATTTCCTTCCCACAACTATGTTTATGACAAGTTGACAACTATGCACAACGTCCCTGAAAACTATTTATAACGAGCCAATCTTGTATAATGAGCTTTAAGGCGTGATTTAAACGATTTTAACTCTGAGACCAATCGCAGTCCTCTAGGTAGGTCATTGGAAAGATGCGCGCCGCGGTAGTCATAAGATCTTTGACCACAAGATGTGAATCGGAAGGGTGCCCGAATGACCAACTGCTCCGAAGATCTTGTGATGCTGTTGGCGGTTTCTTTGCATTTCCCTTCTCTATTATCCCGGAAAATTTTAATGATAGTCGCCCTATCTATCAACTTGAAAATTGTGAGCACTTTAAATTCCTTGAAGAGGGTATCCGTGGGGAATCTCAAGTCCTTTTTCATCAGCACTTTGATCACTTTCTTTTGTAAAGTAAAGAGCTGGTCGATCAATGCTACTAGAGTCATGCGCTGCCGGAAGTAGATACAGTTTAAAATGTTCGATTGTTTTCGATGGGCTATCAGAAATTAAAAACCCTGTTAGAATAATTTGCTACATATTTCGAGTGATGTTTATAAGAGTAATTTATCGGCTTGGAAGGAAGAAAGACTGGGCAACTTTTGGGTTCTGTATCGCTCACGAAAAATAAATGTCTAATCCCCTCAAAATTTGATGTTTTTCGTTTCAAGGCACGTAGAATCCGATTATCCGCCGTTGATTTTTTTTTTTTTTTTTTTTTTTTTTTTTTTTTTTTTTTTTTTTTTTAAGAAACCATGACAGTTAACTCTTGAAATCAGTCGTAAGTAGTCTGACAATGGCTCAATTCCTTGACCGAATTGCTTTCTCAATTTTAAGGGTAATTTTTTTACGGCTTTAAGCAGAGCGGAAATTCTATTTTTTGAGGTTTTTCAGGCAGAGGTCTGTTAAATATCAATGCTATAGATTTTTGGTTTCTGCGCTACTTTCGCTCCCTTTCGCCCAAAATTTATTATTTTGCAATATTTTGCTCCTCTTTGAATCAATTTTGTTCGCCCATTTTCTCATCAATTGCTCAATTATCGGTTATTACCGAGACCTTGGAAGGACTAAATCCGAACGAGGTCAGAACTGATTGTTTAGATGAGAACTGTTTACCACGAATGGCTCTATTTTAAGTTTAGTAAACAAAACTTCGATGCTCTCAAAGATTGGTAGTTTAAAGCCAGTTGAATTTCGGAACTCACCGTCGGCGTTACTGGAGAAATTGGTTATCGTCAGTGTTCGATTTTACGCTCATTATCCTCTGGAGATGAAATCGTTTTTCGATTTTATGTATTCGGTTGAAATCGAACGATGACTATATGATACAAATTCAATACAAATGTTATCAAGTGCTCTTACTGCTGTGCGTTCCATTCCATGTTCACCAGCCGAACCCGCACTCGTTCGAAAGGTGAGCCAAATTTCTCTCGATTTGCTTGCTAGAAACATGTTAAACTTTTTCGAACCGCGAGAGAGATCTTTTATGCAGCACTAGATTTTTTCATTACGAAAAATAGAAAATCGAGCCGTTTAACGTGCGGAAACTTCATTTCCTATCGCCACAGGGAAAAATGTGGTCGAATATGTTGGACCAGTTCGAGTAAATTCTGATCTTGGCCAGGTTGGCCCTCGAGCGCACAATCACGTACCTTCTGATTGGATTAGGGCGAAAAGGTATCCGTAGGGTTTTCCTTATCCTCATGGGCAGCTTTTTCGAGCTCGCAGTTTTTAGTCTTGGCCAACATTTCATATTCAGCGCCTCGTTTAGATTATATGACGTGAGAAAACATAAACGACGCTCTCCGATTGTTAGAATTAAATTATATTCATGGAACGGTCTACCCCGTTGAATCGCGTTTGAATCTAATTATTGTTGAAATTCTATTTGATGGAATTACGTTCAGTCTCAAATTTCGGTAGTTCGTCGAATTCAATAATAAAACATCGTAATCGCCAAAGCAAATTGTTTTTCTAGCCCACATCAAAATTTGATGCTTCATGTTTTAACGCATGTATAATCCAAATATCCAAAACTAAAAATTCTGTCCGCCCGCCATAGGCTGTAAACACTTTTCTGAGGAAACTAAAACAGCTAAATTCTTGAAATGTTCACCGAAAATCAATCTTGTTTGGAAAATGGCTGAACTCTTTAACCAAATCGCTCCTTCCATTTCAGAGTATTTTGAAGGCGGGAAAATTCGTATTACGAAGGTGTGTTTGGTATCGATTTCTAAAGATTATTGGACGCTGAGAAATTTGGTATGAGCTCGAGAATTTTTTGAGCTATAAAAATCGTTCTGTAACCGTTAGAAAAACTCCACTGCTGTATCGTTAGGCAAATAATTTAATTTTTAATGAGATAGTTAAAAAAAGTGATAGTAAATGAGCAACTAAGCCAAGTAACAATGACTGAATTTACCATAGTTTGCTACGGAGTTTTTGCCACTATAATGACCAATCTGTTGAGTGGAAACGCACACAAATGCTCGGAATATTTACAATAACAAATGGATGGTTTCCTTAAATCGATGCAATCGAACAATATACGTCTGTACAAGCATTTGTTGGATTTTTTATTGCTAATAATTCGAGTTATCACGTATGGAGCTCCGGGAAATCCGCCCACCAATAATGATCGACTGTTGATGGGACGGCGTGTCAAATATGGAAATTCATGCTCATTTGAGCATTTCAATTCTGCTCAAAATTCGCCCCCTCGGTGATCCCTATTCTGTATTAAGTTGCGCATCAATTAATGCCCCTTCACCACCAAAACAGCGGTCGGGGTATCCTTGAAATAATTAACATGCAAATGTTGATCAGCGAACCCCTCGCTTCTAAAAGCTTCGAACCGGTGGTGAAAATTTGCCAGTGAAAGCTTCTGATGAGAGCCAGTGGGATGTTGATCGTGGCCCCTCTAGATGAGAATCAAATTGACTTTTAACTTGTATGTTTTTCAGTAGCCTCAACATGGTTTAATTTGGGATCAATCCTAATCGTATGCGATAGAAACACTGTGATTATGTTTGACTCGAGGAATCAGTAACCGAATGTATGCAGCCGATTAACATGACCGATGAACATTTTGCCAATAGTGAAATAACCTGCGACTGATAATGAGACATTATTGAAATTTCGAAAACTCGTTTTGGTTTATTATTCAACATTGTAATCGCCCAAGAAAAAAAATTTTATAACCCCCCCTCAAAATTTGATGTTTTACGTTTCAAGGCATGTAGAATCCGAATATCCAATAAAAAAATTCTGTCTGTCCGCCGTACGCCGTCAACACTTTTCTGGTCAAACCATACCTAATAGCTAAATTCTTGAAATTTTCACCAAAAATCAATCTCGGTCCTAGGACGGCCCAATTCTTGAACCAACTTGCTAGCTCAATTTTAAGGGTATTTTTGGGGGGTTTTGAGGGGGAGAAAATTCATATTTTCCAAGGTTTTTCAGAAAAATGTGTACGTGGTATCAAATTGTATAGATTTTTGGACGCTGAATCGAATGAGACCATCGCGGGGTCGATAGCTTCATTGGTTCTCGAGTTATCACAGCTTTTGTGTCGAATTGGGAGATTTTCAGAAATTTGACATGAGGGTATAACTCGACAGTTCTTGGAGCTATAAAAGTCGTTCTATACTCATTGGAATGGTCGTCAAACACTCTCTCCGGTAGGGCAAAAAATTTAGGTTTTAATTAGGAAATTAAGAAAAATAAAATTGATTAAAATTACAATAGTTGCTACGGAATTTTCCCCGATAGTTTCCAATCTGTTTTTCGGTGGGAACCTCACAAAAGTTCGGAATAATTACTATCACAAATGGATAGTCTTCCTAAATCAATATTGAAGCGAAGGAATAATAAACCACTGTACAATCATTTGCAGCGTTTTTTTCGGTACTTTGAGATATTTTGCAGTGACAAATTTTTAATTGAAAGATGACTAGCTTTGGTCAGAAAGTTCTTGGCCGAGCGCTTTCTTCTATTCGGTAGAAAACGTTGACAATGCGAGGAGTCAGCATTACAAACTCTGCACTGACGTGATATTTTTCACAGCTATAACACTTTTACAGTTTCGATGAAATCTACGCTAAGCATTCCGAAATGGAATGTCCGACAGCGATGAATACCTACTCGTTTTTGGAAGATGTTCAGATTTCAGCATTGTTGGAAATAATTAGCAGATAGAGGCTACTGCGTGACCGTTGATATTAAATGGCTCTTTGACGGTGCTCTTATCGCTTCCTTTGTCCGCGCTTCGTGAAACACTTCTCGTTTATGGGGATTTTCAATTTTCATCCGTCCGTGGTTGAATAGACATTATACGAACAATGGTTTTCTAATTAGAGTTGTCGGAGATAAAGCGTGGCTATCTTAGGGTGATCAATTTGCGACCGCCTAATGTTTCCCATCATATACAGGCATTGTAAAATTTGATGGACATTGTGAGCGAATATTCTTCTCCGACTATTCCTCATTTCATCATATTAACCATCCTAACTGCCGAATACTGCAATGCGAAAGCCAAATCAATCGAGGAAATGAAAAATCTTCTTTCCTTATTAAACTTATTTATTGACACAATTATTTCAGTTGCCCCTTGACGAGTTCACGAATCACCTCAAAATTTTCACGCGCAAGTTTAAATTGCATAGCAGCATTGTGATCATTACATTTAGACATTCTCAGATAAAAACGCTGCAAATGATTGTGCAGTGGTTTATTATTATTCCGCTTCAATATTGATTTAGAAGACCATCCATTTGTCATTTTAAATATTCCGAAAATTTGTGAACGTTCCCACTGAAAAACAGATGGTAACTATAGAAGAAAAATCCGTAGCAACTATTGTAATTTTAATAATTTTTATTTTTCTTAATTTCCTAATTAAAACTAAACCTGTTGCCTAACGATACAGCTGGAGAGAGTGTTTAACGACCATTCCAATGAGTATAGAACGATTTTATTGCTCCAAGAACGCTCGAGTTATACCCTCGTGTCAAATTTCTGAAAATCTCCCAAATTCGAAACAAAAGCTGCGATAACTCGAGAACTAATAGAGCTATCGACCCCACGATGGTTTATTATTCCTCCGCTTTAATAATGATGTAAGAAGACCATACTTTTGTGATAATAAATTGTCCGAACATTTGTGAACGTTTCTATTCATCAGATTGATGACCGTAAAAGAAAACTTCTATGTAACTAATGATTTATTATTACTTTTATTCCTGATTTATTTATTAATTTATTCCTATTTCCTATTAATTTAATCCTATTAATTTATTCCTATTACTCTAACTGTTACCATTATTTATTTATCTAGGTAACTTAATTATCTAACTAAAATGTATAATTGATCCATTGTCAGACCAAGATTGATTCTTAGTGAAAATTTCAAGAATTTTTGTGTTTGATATTCGGATTTGACATGCCTTGAAACGTAAAAAAAAGAAAAAAAAATTTGTGGGGGTTTGAACATTTTTAATTTTTTTTACTTCGCGATTAAAATGGTTCATTATTGAATAATAAACCAAAAGGCAATATTTCAGGTATATTTTAGGAAACGACGAAGGAAATAATGATCTTCTCGCGGTCACATTGAATTATGAATAAGTAGTCATTTTCAAAATATATAAATTAATAAAATAGTTCTATGGTATGTAAAAAGTGCTATTTCCGTAGCAGACTCAATCTTTATCCAACACTTTTTCCTACCTTTGAATATCACAATCCCGCATAATGAAATCGAAATCACTACCGTCTCCTCGTTCTAGTTTATGTTCGGGAGCAGCACCTATCGCACTTTCGGAAAGAAATAAACTTCCCTCTATAACTAACGTGGCGAGCTCCGAAAAAATACGAGGGCTCGTTAGTTTTCCAACCCTAAGACATCCCTTAGCTGTATCAGGTCAGACACCCTCTCATTAATATAGTCACGTTGGCCTTCGGGTCGAAAATCCTTCATTGCCTCGTCAGACAGTTCCAAAAGCACCAGTGCGTGGTATTCTGTGCGTTTGAGGCTGAAGACGAATGGAACAGTTAAAATTAGACTGCTCAGCCGACGTGGTTTATTTAACACCCTTCAATGAAACAGTTTCTCTAGCTATCGAGTGAACGTTCGGTTCTAGATCCGTGAACGATCTCTCGGATATCTCCATGATTTTTGGTTGATCAATATAATAAACAATCGTAATCGCCCATCAAATAAATTTCTTACTCCCTCCTTAAAACCTGTTTGTGAATTTTTCAAGGCATGTAGAATCCGAACAACCGATAGAAACAAATTCGACTTTTCAGACGATCTCAATACTTCCATTTTTTACTACGTAAACATGGAAGTAAAAATGCTCTCCGTACGGCATCAATGCTTTTTCAAAGCTTTTCCGAGAAAACTATTGCCGAATTTTTGAAATTGTCACCGAAAATCTATGTAGGTCTGCTAATCGCTCGATGCTACCTTGAAATTGAAGGTATTGTTAAGGCGTTTTGAGGGGGAGAAAATTCGTATTTTCCAACAAAGGTTGTATTCGGGGTTTATTCCTATCGATTTTTGAACGCTGAATCGAATGATTCTATAGCGAGGTCGATAGCTTTAATGGCTCTCGAGTAATTGCAGCCTTCGTGTAGAATTTTCGAGGTTTATAGAATTTTGTCGAGACAATTTGGGTATAGCTCGAGAATTCCAGCAGCTATAAAAATCGATGTGTAGTAGTTGGAACGCTAGTCAAATACTCTCTTCAACTGTACCGTTTGGCAAATAAGTAATCTTTTGGTTAGATAATTAAGAAAAAAAAGATAAAAATTACCATTGTTTTTTTCCTTTTGTTACCAATATATTCTTTGGTGGAAACATTCACATATGTTCGGGATTAGAAACTATCCCTAGTGGATGGTCTTAAATTAATGCATAATTGAAGTAGAAAAATAATAAACCACTGTACATTTTCAGCGTTTTCTAAGGTGTTGAAGGTGTTAAATGATGAACTGAAATGTTATCATTTAACCCCTAATAAACCAATATGATAAAACCGAAAAGTAAACTCTTTTTTCCAATATGTACAATGTTAGGCATGCATTAGGCCTTGAAGAATATTTATTAATTAAATTAAAACTCACCACTTTCAATGTTTCAACAAACTTTTAAAAACGCGCTCTCTTGGCTCTCAGTGTGACAACACAAGTCACAAAAATAATAAATTGAACGAAAAGGACCTTTATATTAATCTGCTGCATACCGCGCAAGCCGCAGAAATAAATTGTGTAACACTTCATTAAAGTTTGCTTATATCGAAAAGCTGATTTTTGGATTGTTCAAACCAGTTTTGATTAATTTCGAAAGCGGGCTGGCGCTTGATGCAACGCGTTTACATAATTTTTTTTATAAGAACGTGAGAAAATAATCATCATCGCTGATATCCTTATTATACCGAATAATTATTCGTGAAAATCGCTTACGCTGTTCACAAGGCGCGATCCTTAGGTTAGCCGTTACAGTGAAACTTTGCTCTGTTCAAAACTGTATTATTTAATTTTTTTTTATTTTACTTTCATGTAAATTGTGACCGTCCGAAACCGAACGCGGAACCGCGGTGAATTCAGAAGAAAAAATTCACAGCGCTATAATCAGAAACATTTTCTGATCAAATGTTTGTTTGTCTGTGTGGTGAATTGTGACGAAAGTTGCCAAATCCTGTAAAAAATGAATTAAACCCAAAGACAATTCCAGAAAAATTCCCCCAAATAAATGTGAGAAATGCCCCAGAAAAATAATCGCAAAAAAAGTTTCTGACCTGAATTGTCGCCAAAAATTAATCGCGCCCTGATAATGTCTCAATTCTTTAACGAAATCGGTACATCAATTTTGAGGTAATTTTTGAGGGAGTTTTGAGGGTGAGAAAATTTGTATTTTCCAAAGCTTTTAAGACAAAGGTGTTTTTGGAATCAATTTCTATAGATTTTCGAACGCCGAATCGAATGAAACTAATGCTTGATCGATAGCTTTATTGGTTTTCGAGTTATCGCAGCTTTTGTGTAAAATTTGAGCGATTCTCACAAATTTTGCACGAGGGTATATTATCTCGTGAGTTTTTGGAGCGATAAAAATCGTTCTATACTCGTTGGAATGGTCGTCAAACACACTCTTGAGCTGTTAGGCGGGAAATTTAGCTTTTAATTTGGAAATTAAGAAATATGAAAATTACAATAGTACGGAGTTTTTCCTTTTAGTTACCAAGTTGTTTTTCGATTGAGCTTTCACAAATTTTTGGAATAATTTGCTGTTTTTTTTTGTTTTTTTTTTTTTTAATTTTTTTTGCGGAATAATTTGATTTTTTTTTGTAATTTTTTTTCCTTCAACCATTATTGAATCGAAGGAATATTAAACCACTAAACAATCATATGCAGCGTTTTTAATCCGTTACCAGCATCGAACAATTGAAAGTACTCGTCACATTCTCGCCAATGTTTATTCAGTCATTTTCGCTCATATTTTTGTATACTTCGAATCAGATCAATCCGCAGAACTGAAACGTTGATAATGCATCTGTCATTGTCTGCTGATCTATCGTCAATTCGGGCGAAGTTGTCTCGGCAACGAATGTCGAAGTACGTCAGGCAGTTTGCCATCCCCTCGCACTCTCCCACTTCATCCGATTTCCCTGTGGAAGGAGCTGCTATCTTTTGTGTCTACTCTCCCTTTCCACTGTCTCCGTGCATCTGTTTCTGAGTGTTTGCTCGCCTATCTCTGTCGCCCGTCTGGTAGCTGTTCATCGAAGGGACGCAAGATAGCGACTCGCGACCCTCTCGCTACGGGACGCACCTCGGATCTCAGTCGTACTTCTGTAGCCGCGAACAACGCTCGTTCTCGTTGCCAAAAAGAAAAAAAAACACATTTACCCGCGTTTCGAATTTTTTTAATTTTGTCGGTTCGGTGGAAAATTGTCAACTTGCGACCTTCCTTTTGCCTCAGTGTCGACGGAAATTGTGCTGTTCGTTTGGAGGTGATTTTTTCCAAAATCGAGTTTTCGTGCTCACTGTGGTAATGTGACATGGTGCGCGGTGGAAATGGGCGGCTTGTCGCCGCTACTATTGCTCTTCTGGAGAGACAGAGCCAAGAGCAGAATGGAACTGTTCAACCGCCGTCGCCGCCTCCGCGAAATGGCACTGCCAAAGATTCCGATTCTGATGCCAAAGGTTCGTTTTGATATTGGGTCGTTAATTAATCGACGACGAAAATAATTTAATTTCAATAGATATTCGAACACTTTTACATCAATATAAACAAAACGAAACCCGAGCTTCAGGCGATGAATTCGTCTTCATTCGTATATTGAAAACGACTCAATTATTATGATTCCTTATCGATCTCGATGAATTATTGTGCGAAAATTCTCATACATGTATCAATATCAATTATGCAAATAAAAAAAATATCAATTATGCAGAGAATCCGTTTTGTGGTATATTAAATGTAGGCATTTCAATCGGCTTCCGAGAAATACTGGTAAAACGCGGAGACATCCTAACTGAAAAACCGCCGTGCTTTTAATTCTTGTCGACTATTTACTAACCGCTGTTTGAAACTAATACGACTGAATTCGAGCCGATATGCGTTCAGATGTCTTCCACCTGCTGTAGATTTTGGACAATAAATCCAACAGGCCGACTCGCTGTTCTAATATTATCACTCGCCCAAGGTTCGAATATTTCGGTCTAAATTTGAATGCAACCCACGCGGAAAAATCAGCTCAATACTGCAAAACGGGAATATGGAAAGGTGAGTTTGTAGGAAGGGTTAGTTGTCGCTGGTTGACAACTTGGAATGAAATTAATTAATTAAAACGAAATGTATAGATGAATTAGTGAATTAAATGACCAGCCACCATGGTTTATTATTGAATAATAAACCATTGTAATCGCCCAAGAAAATTTTTTTTGAACCCCCTCAAAATTGATGTATTACGTTTCAAGGCATGTAAAATCCGAATTTCAAATAAAAAAAATTCTGTCCGTCCGTTGTACGCCGTCAACGCTTTTTCCAGCCAAACTATAATAGCTGCGTTCTTGAAATTTTCATGAAAAATCAATCTCGGTCCTACGACGGCCCAATTCTTGAACCAGATCGCTAGCTCAATTTTAAGGGTATTTTTATGGGGTTTTGAAGGGTAGAAAATATTAATTTTCCAGGGTTTTTCAGAAAAATGTGTATTTGGTATCAAATTATATAGATTTTTGGACGCCGAATCGAATGAGACCATCGCGGGGTCGATAGCTTTATTGGTTCTCGAGTTATCGCAGCTTTTGTGTAAATTTTGTGAGATTTTCTGAAATTTGACCTGAGGGTATAACTCGAGAGTTCTTGGAGCTACAAAAATCGTTCTATACTCGTTGGAATGCTCGTCGAACTCTCTTCAACTATACTGTAAGGCAAAAAATTAAGATTTTAATTTGGAAATCAAGAAAAGTAAAAATGATTAAAATTACAATAGTTGCTACGGAGTTTTCCCCTATATTGTTCGGAATAATTACTACCACTAATAGATAATCTTCTCAAATCATTTTTGAAGCGAAGGAAAAACACAACAACAATCACAACACAACACACCACTGTACAATCATTTACAGCGTTTTTCTGAAGCACTGTCCCTTTGCGTGAGTCCTCACGGTCCGGTCCCGTTTGCTATTCGCCGTACGATCTGCTCAATTTCCGCCTCCCAAGACCGTTCGAATTGAAGATGAGTCAACGAATTAGCTCAAGGCTCAAGTGCCAGTGAACCTGAGCCTTTCCGTCCGTGGATCGTCAGCTTCCGGAGGTTTCCGGTAGAACGTTTAATTGGATCTACACGGTTGGTCCTCCTCGCTCGGGGGCACTTGGGTCTTCTCGTAATAACGTGGCGATCGGGGAATATTTAATTTGTTTCGCCTTGCTGAGGCTTAATATGCTTCTAAACGTTAAATTGCCTAAAAAAAAAGAAACACAGTGCATAGAGTACACAGTATTTCTATGGATCAGTCCGCAGACAGATAAAACCAATGATATCGAAAAACTCAGGGCTCAACGTTCTTGTAATAAAACATTGTCGCTAAAAAACTAGCCAGGAGACCCAAAAACCGAAAAATACACGAATTAGGTTAATAAAGCGGAGTCACGGTTGTGAGCCTTAAGTTACAATAAAGGTCTTGACAACCAAAAAAAAAAAAAAAAATTGCGTAGGAGTACACGTACACAATAAAAATCATGAGTCATTCACACACAATAAAAAACATTTCAACACCTTGAGCGTTCATATATTATTTTTTTGCTGTCAGTAAAAATCAAAATATAATCAATATGCTAATAAAGCGGAAGTACGGTGTGTGACCCAGGAAATAAAAATCTTATTATTCACTCGCCGTAACAAACATTTAAGCACTGTAAAAATCGAATTCAAAATACGCACTAGTGAAATAGCGAAAAATGCTCATACCTTGGATGTACTGTGCGTACAGAACATTTCCTGACAATTTCATTAGTTTTATTCATTTTTCACGGAGAATGACGATTTTTTTCAATTTTTCACCTCAGACAAAAGGACGCAGAAAGTGTTTCTGGGTATAGTACTATGAAAATTCCTTCACCTCCGTTCCAAATTCATCTTTTCGGGCGATCACAATACTTCCATTTGCTATGTAAAAATGAGAGTAATAAACTTTACGGTTGGCAAACACATCCGGACAACTCCAGGAAAAACCGTAGCATCTCCAAAAGAAAACGCATTTGCTGTGGCAATATGCAACGTTAACTTACTTTCTAAAATATTTATCCTAATGGAGCATAAACGTTTTTTATAATGTACACTATCGTGAACCATTTTTTCTTGAAAATTAAATAATGTCATTTTCGTTTATTTTTGAAATTGATTATTTCGAAGACAAATAAGTACTGTGTGCTTGCAATATTTATCTGTACGGGTGGGGTTATGGCTGATATTAACTGTCTATTGAATATGTTACCTTCCTCGGTGTTATCGTGTATTTACAGAAGCGCTGAGAGTCAAAACAAACATTTCCTTATTCCGAGGATAGAAGGGAAGCGATTAATTTTCTCCGAAATACTTTCATCCTCTGCCCCTTTTTCACCCTAAGGCGAGCTTTGTTTTCCGCCGACGCTGATAATGAAATTGAACCGAAAAGGATCTTGTTTTCACTCGTATACTCGAGATAATTCCTCTGTTAGGATAGGAAAGCCTATTTCTCTAGCGTCTCTAATATCTAAATGGTAACTAAGAAATACTCTGGAACTAAGGGCTGTCTGGTCTGCTGAGTGTGTTTGACAGGAGCAGATGGTAGGATTTTCTCGTAGGCCTTTCATCATCCCATAGGCTAGACACGATATAATCACATGTTCTGCACGACCTCCTCTTCTATAAAATTCAATCGGTCTCCCTCTTATCAAGCGCTATCCATAGTATTAGATTTTGCCATTCGACACAACTTATGTGGGGAAGTTTTCAAGCGAATTTAAAACTACAGATATTTTCATCAACATTAACCCGTCCTGTATCCGGACTGAATAATTTCCTCGATTAATTCGAGATTTCAGTCGAGAAACGTCCACTCCGTGTCTCGAAACTGGAAATAAAATGGGCGAAACGTCCCACTCGTAAGGAACTGCCTTGTCGTCGAGCCAAAAACTAGGAGATGGAGGAAAATGTTGTGACAGATGTTGAACAAGGTTTAGCTTAATGGGAAGTTATGACATTTACGGCTAATTCGCCTAATTTTATTCCGATTACTTTCGAATTTTTCTAGTTTCCGATGAAAAATCAGGCCGTATTATTAACTAACTAATTTTTCCCATATCCGACGCAGGTTATTGGGATTTTGAAATATACTCAAGGTTTTGGGGATATCCTTTCCAAATTGGCCGTCTCGACTCTTGAAAGCTAAATCTAGTGCTTTTAAATTGAACCTTGAGGCGTTCGGCTCATCTGTAAACTCTCCAGTCCAGTTCAGCAGCCGCTAGTCTATTTCTGGAAGATTCATCTCAATGCGTCCAACTGTTTTAGTTTCCGATTCGGAACCGCCTTTTAGTCAGTCGTTGTATCGACGCTGGACAAGGCTTTTCAATTTCGTCGACTCAGAGCCCAAGATTCGTCATAACATGATAGGCGGAATTGAGGTAATAAGCGCTATTTTTGTTCGATTATGAATCTTGCGAGTCGATAATTCATGTGCACAATTTTTACAGAAAAATAGGGATCGAAATCATGATCCTGACGGTTTTTGTCTATTTTATTTTTTTATAACTCTGCTACCAGTTGTGGTGAATCTTGTTCTCGCTTTCCATGCCCTTTTAGATTAATCCTCCGTCATATTAATCTCCTGTCAACTGCATTACTGTACATTAGTCCTGATCGTGCACTCGGAGCCGGGGAATAACTCTCCACGCGTCCTTAATATGCTGCGTTCTCATTATCGTGAATCTAATTAGCCTAGTCAGATCCGCTGGCGCATCATTACCAGGCGTATTACTGCAATTCATTCGCTATTGCCGTCCAACTTTCGAACTATCACTTTATTTCTATGTTTCGATTTCATCTAGAGCTATTCATATTACACTTTTTTCTTTTTATATATGCAGTGACGGGCTCTTATCTAGGTCAATATATATAAAACAGAAAGTATGTATACATGCTATCGATAAATTCCTAAACCGTTGATGCGAATGTCGTGAAACTTTGAGAAATCGTCGAGTACATCTCGGGAATAGTTTCTGGACAAAAAAAAAAAAAAATCTTATAAAAGTTTAGAAATGAATTCTGATATTTCGGTTTTTGAGGTCGTTTTTCGTTAAAGTTTCGACGGTTTTTGTCCAATAACTTTTGAAATTAGCAGAAATGGTCGTATGTATAATTATGCTGGTTCGTTTACGAATTATTCGCGTTTCAAAAAATTCAAAAACACGTTTTTTGACGTTCGGCTCGAAATGTTTTAAAACGAGATGAGATCCACGGGATTTTAAATTTTCACCAGGTTCGAGAGATTTCCTATTGAAATCATTCTCCCGAGTATTTGCCACACAGTGCCAACTTTTCAAATTTCGAACACAAATGATCGGGAAACTCTAAAATCGGGGAAATCGGTTGTTGTCGGCTAATACCTTCGTTTCTGAAAATTCGATTTCTGCGATGAACTTCAAATAACAAATAGTTCTATACACGCTGTAAAATTACTTTTTAATTTTTTTTCATGTCCGAGGGATGAAAATTTTCTGCGGCCCGAGTTTTGATAAATAATTGTTCAAGACGTTTGCTAACTGGTAGCACTATACGTTTTCATATTAACTTGTTTTTCGGTGATCATTAGAAGACTCTCGAGCATAATACCGATTGATTTATGGATGCATTAATCTCTTCAAGCTGAATTAACGGCCAATTTTCTAGAATTTTAAAACAGATTTTTTTTTATTTGGGCAAAGTAAATTTTTGGGAGTTGAAAAATTCGCTGCTTATTCCTATGTTAAAGTACGGCGTCTCTGACAAATTCAACTTCATAGCGTTCCCGAAGGTCGAGCAAAAAATAGAAAACAGATTGTTCCCGAAAATCGGTTAAGTACTGCGCGTTTTCGTGAATGATATGATAATTTTGAATGTCAAGTTTGGTACATTTACAGCTAATATTGTCTTTATCGAGATTATAACTATGCGAAATTCTCCGATTCTGTTGCGCTTCATGGATAAAAAATGGTTAAATGTATTTGTTTGGCTTGCCAAAGTATAAAAAACAGTACATGTTAGTCGGTGGCACCGGTTCTGGTCTTTCAATGGTTGGTTGCGTCTGTGTGTGTGTGTGTGTGTGTGGGTGCGCGTAATCTTATCAAGTTTCTGTACTGTGTACTCCTGCTATTACAATGATCTGAATTTGTTGGTTACACTGTTGTAGGTTCAGCCGTGATCTGGTGAACTTTACTCATTGTGCGATAATTTTTCCATGGACACATTCAAGTCGTTTTGTACAACGTTTTGTCTTCAATATACCGTATTGCCCGTGCTAAAGTTAAATTTTGACCTTATAAACAAAACATTGGTGCCGAAACCCGGGAGTTAGTTGTTTATTCGAGCATTTTAAGTCCGATTGACAACTGCCGTTTATCACCCTGTAACCTGTCCCCGTCGTATTCGCTGTTCAATCGTCAATCATCGTCATCGCAGCCGCTTATATTGTACGTGGAGTGTGTGCGTGACGCCCCTGTATTATTACCCAACCGAATGCCGCCCAAGCAGAACAAAGCCGAGAAACGGCCGTCGGCGGTCGCGCCTTCTCATGTGGTAAGGTCTAGCTTTAAAATAACGCTGGATGCTGCTGTAATTAGTGCGCTCAGGGATACACAACAAAGTTTGTATCGCGAGATACGCCGTTGGTCGGTTCGTCTTGCTCCAATGCTTCAAGTAGACCTGAATCCCGCCTCCGCCGATTTGGTTCAGGAATTCGTTAACAAAGGGCAAAGTCTTTTGGACGATGTTGAGGGAGGTGAATTCACCCAGGAAATTGAGGAACTATTAGTCACACAAATTTCAGAAATTTTGGTACAACTGGCCTCTGTGTCGTCATCAAAAACTCCGTCGACACCCGTCCCCGATGAAGCAAGCTCTGACGCTCATCGTACTTACTCCGCTGTAAAAGTGATGAATGAGCTACTGACCACCGTACCCGTTTTTTCGGGAGACATAACCCGTTTTGCTGAGTTTAGGCGGCTGTTTGATCGCGCCGTTCATAATCTCGATCATGTTCCAGACGAAATTAAATATGAGAAACTACTCTCAAAGCTTGGACCAGAAACCCGATCGTCGTTTGTAGCCTCAGTTCAGGAGGGCTCAAATTATAATCAACTCTACAGCGCATTGTGCGCTGAGAACACCGCAAAATATCGTCTCGCTCGTTCCGTGTTTGCGAAGAGATCACTAATTCCAAAGTTAACAAGTAAAAATGTTCACGAATTGGATCGTTTCGTCAATGAGGCTCGTTCCTGGGTAACCATGATGAGTGATCTACCGACTGAAAATTTAGCTGGATTTCTTATATTTGAGGCTCTGTTCCATCGCCTTTCACCTGAGCTCCGTGAGAAATTCAACCGTGAAGAAATGGAAAGTTTTGATGTGATCCCATCACACTCTGAATTACTGGGATTTGTCGAAAAGGAATTAAAGGTTGCCCGTATGCTTCCTACCGACTCGTCGCCTGATCGACGACAGACCCGTTCTGGTTCGGCCAGCCGAACCCCACCGATGAAGCTACGTTCGCCATCTCGCAAAGCCAGTGGAAGCATCAGCACCCTGTCGGCTGAAAGTCCACCTAGACCCAGCTCGTCAAAGATTGCTTGTCACCATTGCGGCCAAGACCACTTTCTATACCGTTGCAAGGCATTTAAGGCACTACCCGTCAGCGAAAGAAATCGTCTAGTGGGAGTTTTCCAAGCTTGCCGAAATTGCTTTTCTCCGCTTCACACGACTGCCGCTTGTCTGTCTGATCGAAGATGCCACTGCTCCCGTAAACATCACCCGTGGCTGCACAAGCAGGATGAGCGAGAACGCGTCAGTGAGCCCAGGTCAATGGTCATCGAAACACCATTAAGCTCCGTGAACCACAGCTATGTTCCATGCTTGAGGTCCCCTCCGTCTTCACCAAGGTTTACTGCCCGCCAGCCAGATGAGGAAGATCGGCCTGAAGCTGCTAGGGAACCATGGCATTCAGATCTCTGACGGTACGCCACTCTCACCTCGCCTGCTCCGCCCTTGGTAAGTGCCAGAACAGGTGTCACCGCAGGTAAAATTAACCCGTTTAGTTACTACCCGTTATCCGTAGAAAAAATTCGTATTCCGTGTCATTCCTCCGTAGGTAGACGTAGCTATGTTGGCATGTTAGTACCTAGGACCAAGGAGATAAGGGCTGGACCTGCGCTGTTGAAACCCAGCGGTGTTATACCAAGGCACAGGACCGCCCATTGCACTTCTCCTTTGGTTAATCATAAGTTACAGACTAAGGATCCCTGTCTCAAGGTCAAGCCTTCCCAAATAGGATTAGGCGGCTTGCCACCCGTTAGTCGGAATGACACTAAATTTTTGGGTTCATTTAAGGCAGATAATCTCCACCCTGTTATAGGCCCACAATACTCCTGTCTTAAATCTGCTCGATTTGGATTGACCCCCACTGCAATAGTTACGGTTTCCTCATGCGGTGGAAAAAATGTGGGGCAATTTCGCGCACTTGTTGATTCAGGAGCCCAAACTAATTTGATTACTTATGAGTTGGCTCGCCAGTTAGGTCTCCGTTTAATACCTGAAAACGTATGTCTGTCTGGAGTGGGGAATATTAAGAGTGTGGTCCGTTATCGTGCCACAGCCATTCTCCACACCCGCACGGATAAGCGTATCTCGTTCACAGCTAGCGTCATCGACAGGGTAGGAGCTCCATTGCCCAATCGTGACTGGGATTCCGCCCATTGGCCTCATATTGTTCCTTTCAAATCCCAGCTCGCCGATCCTGAGTTCTCAACGTCCAAGGCAACCGATTTGTTATTAGGAGTAGAAATAATGTCGAGAGTCTTGATGAAACCTGTTGGCCCCGACCTATGGAGTACTGATTTGGGTCTACTTGTTGTTGGCCAACTGCCACCCCGGCCCAAGAAATCAGTCCGTATTCACCCATATGATCATGTTCACCCGTACTGTCAAAATAACCCCAGCACCGTTATTCAACCCCATCCGTACCTTGTCCGCCAACGGTTCATTGCTGCCTATCCCTGCATTACAGCTCCTCATGTTTTCTCCTGTCCTTCGTTTTTACCAAAGGAGTATCATGCGCGTGCGCTCGAGGAGCTTCGTAAAGTCATGCTCCAGTTGTTTCAAACTTCCAAGTCTCTTTGTTCAGTATGTCCTTCGTTAACCGCTGAAAGTCACAACTCAATGACTTCCGAGGATCATTCATTGCCGCTAGAAGAGAAACTTGAACTTCAAGCTGAGGAGCAGTTAGCTGCATCTTGTAAGGACAAAAGGGTGCCTTCGTTGGACCGTTATCCTGTTCGCAATCTGTTCTCAGTTGTCCCTCCTATTTCCACTAAGAAAACTGTTAATTTGTTCACAATGGTTAATGATGCTTGTAGTACCGATTCGCTTACGATACAGCCCAGTCGCTTTAACTTCAATGGTGATGTGAGGAGTGTATCCTCCATGGTCGAGTCCACGGCCCCGCCTGCATCAATTACTTCTGTTACCACTGATGAGCTTCTTCGTCAGATGTTTGAAATTGAGTCTGTTGAACCTGTTAAGCCTTGGACTCCCGAGGAACTGAAAGCTGAGCAGTTGTTTATCGATTCAGTTCAGCGTGACGCCCAGGGTCGCTATGTCGTTTCACTCCCGTTTTCCGAGCCGGCGGAATCATTAGGTGAATCTCGTCATATCGCGTTACGACAGCTCTATCGCATGGAGGGTAGATTTAAACGTGACCCACGCCTGGCCCAATCCTATAGAAACTTTATGGACGAATACTTGAGGTTGGGACACATGAAGCTTTTGGAACCATCGGTCATACGTCGTTCTCCCCATTATTACATTCCGCATCATGCCGTCCACCGTGAAGGTGATCCACTTGAAAAGATTCGAGTGGTGTTTAACGCCTCGCAGCGCACGTCAAATGGGCGTTCCCTCAATGAAATTCTGCTAGTTGGACCAAAACTGCAGTCTGACATTTTCTGTATGGTCACCCGTTTTCGTTCTTTCCGATATGTCTTCATTTCCGATATCCGTCAGATGTTTCGTCAAATTAGACATCCCAAAGCTGATCATGATATGCTCCGTATTGTCTGGCGTGATTCCCCCGACCAACCTGTTCAAGATTATGCACTATGTACCGTCACATATGGTACCGCGTCTGCCCCGTTCCTGGCCAACCGTGTAATTCAACACCTTGCTAAAGAAGGAGCTGTTTCTCATCCTATCGCCTCAGATATTCTTTGTAAGCACACCTACGTTGATGACGTGCACGGTGGGGGGAGCTCCATTCAAGAAGCCCTCCAAGCTCGTATCGAATTGATGAATTTACTGAGTACCGCAGGTCTTGAACTTCGTAAATGGGCATCAAACTGTCAACTGGTGTTGGAAGGAATTCCTGATGAGCATTGTTTAGCTTATTCTGCACCTGTAGACTTGGGAGTAGACGAAGAAAAACCGTTGAAAATGTTGGGTATTGCCTGGAACCCAAGTTCCGATACCTTCTTTTTTAAGGTTCCCAGCTCTCCAGTAGTTCGTACAAAGAGAGAACTTGCTAGTCAGGTGGGTAGAATTTATGACCCGGCTGGATGGGTCATGCCTGTTTCCGTTTATGCTCGCTCGATCCAACGTGAAATATGTCGCTCAAAGTATGACTGGGATGATCCATTGCCGCCTTCCCTCGCATTAGACTGGACTAGACTGGCCAGCTCGCTTGATCAGTTGCAAACTCTGTCGATACCCCGTCATATTGCAACCGATACACCCGATCAATGGCTAGTGGGATTTGCCGATGCCTCTGAAAAGGCATATGCTGCTGTGATCTACCATGTTTCTGAGCACAAAGGTTCTTACACTTCCCGTCTTCTACTTTCTAGAGCTAAAATTGCTCCAATGAAGACCGAATCGATACCCCGTCTGGAGCTCTTAGCAGCTGAACTGTTAGGGAAAACAATGACCCGACTTCACGACGAGTTCCCTCATGTTGCAAAGTCTCATGTCGTCGCATGTTCCGACAGCACTGTAGCCTTGTCTTGGCTAACAGCTGAGCCTGCCCCCTTATGGAAGGTATTTGTTGGCAACCGTGTGGCCAAAACTCTGTCTCATTTACCCAAGGAGCACTGGTTCCATGTCTGCTCTGCGGACAATGCTGCTGATGTTGCATCTCGTGGAGCGCTGCCAGCTCAACTAGTTGAATGTTCTCTTTGGTGGAATGGTCCCTCTTGGCTAGCCTCCAAACGGATAAGCTGGCCCATTAAGCGTATTCGTCCGGACCTGAAACTTGATTCTGTTGCGAATGCGATACGTGCTTCTTCAGTCGTTTTCACCGTATCGACCCCTGCCGTTCCGTGGGAGTCCCGTTTCAGTTCTTACAATGCCCTCAGACGCGTTGCAGCCTGGATGTTACGCTTCATAGCTAATTGCAAACAGAGACAATCTCCTCGTCCATTGTCTAGAAAAACCCGACAACCGTTGAGCACAGCTGAACTTCACGAGGCTGATCAAGTACTCATCCGTAGTTCCCAGAGTCGTAGTCTACCTGAAATCCATGAAGCTTTAGATCACCGCATTAAGCCTACTAAATTGATGAAACAACTGGCAATTTTCCGTGATCCCAAAGGTATTTTAAGAGTGGGCGGCCGTTTGGCCAATATGCCGGGTGCCTATGAGACTCAACATCCTGCCTTAATCAAGCCATCTGACTTTCTAGCTCCATTGTTGATTCGTCATGCACATGTCACCTGTTTACATGTAGGTCCTCGTGCTACATTAGCTCACCTCCGAACCAAGTACTGGCTAATTGATGGACGTAATAGCGTTAACCGTACTCTAGCTGGATGCACACGCTGTTTCACCATCAAGCCTCGTCCCTTTCAACCTGAGATGGGCCAACTGCCTCTCGAAAGAGTTACCCGTGCCTTTGCCTTCGAGCATGTAGGAGTTGATTTCTGTGGCCCTTTCACCGTATCTGTTGCAGGTTTGCGTGGGGCGCGGCGGATTGAGGTTTATCTGTCTGTTTTCGTCTGTTTTGTAACTAAAGCTGTTCATATTGAACTGGTAATGGACTTGAGCACCGATGGATTTCTTCAGTGTTTGGAGAGATTTATGGGACGTAGGGGTGTTCCTTCAGTCATTTGGTCGGATAATGGGCGTAATTTTTTAGGCACTGCTAACCTGTTTCAAAAAATCCATAAGGGCTCATCTAATCTTGCCGATCCCAATATTTCCGTAGCTGAGCGACTGGCTAACCGTGGAGTCGAATGGAAATTCATTCCTCCCAGAGCCCCTCACTTTGGAGGACTCTGGGAAGCTGCCGTTAAGTCAGCCAAGCGTTTACTTAAGGTAAACCTGCGTGATCACATTCCAACACTTCAAACGTTCAGTACTGTTATCGTCCGTATCGAAGCTATCCTAAACAGCCGACCGTTGGTTTACCAGAGCTCTTCCCCTGATGACGTGCTAGTCCTCACGCCAGGACATTTCCTTGTACAGCGACCATTGACCGCTCTGCCTGAAAGTAATTGTTCTGACTTCAGCTCTCGTCTTGTTCCCAAATGGAGATTTGTTAATAATGTCATTCGGGTTTTTTGGAAGAAATGGCAATCCGAGTATTTGCTGGACTTACAAACCCGTACGAAATGGAACACACCTGGCTGTCCTGCTTCCGTAGGAGACGTTGTATTGATCCAAGAAGACCACATCCCTCCTCTGTCCTGGCCAATGGGTGTAATCACTGAACTAGTCCCCGGTAAGGATGGAGTACCTCGCGTCGCTCGGGTTCGTACCGTGAATGGGGAAAAAACTCGCCCCCTTGTTCGACTGTGCCCTTTGCCGAAGGAAGAATGATGTATCATTCGTGGGGGGAGGATGTTTGGCTTGCCAAAGTATAAAAAACAGTACATGTTAGTCGGTGGCACCGGTTCTGGTCTTTCAATGGTTGGTTGCGTCTGTGTGTGTGTGTGTGTGTGTGGGTGCGCGTAATCTTATCAAGTTTCTGTACTGTGTACTCCTGCTATTACAATGATCTGAATTTGTTGGTTACACTGTTGTAGGTTCAGCCGTGATCTGGTGAACTTTACTCATTGTGCGATAATTTTTCCATGGACACATTCAAGTCGTTTTGTACAACGTTTTGTCTTCAATATACCGTATTGCCCGTGCTAAAGTTAAATTTTGACCTTATAAACAAAACAGTATTAAATGGCTAGAAATGGATCTGAATAAGTTTTGGCGCCAATTTATTCACGTACAGTTTGATTTTTTCTACATTCATGTGGAATCTTGCAGAATACATAATATTCTACTTTTTCGCCAAAGTTCGTCTCGATTTCCTGTAACTCTAATTCCCATCTCCGTTCTCTATATCACTGCTATTGAATTATTTTTATATTTCTTGTATTGTTCCTCTTTATTACCACGAATTTGTTGGTTTTTTTTTTCGTGTAGAGACGGTAGACTCGAGTATGGATGATTCCACTGTCAAATGCAATAGTTCAACGGATTCAGGGAAAGACGACCAATCGATAATCACTAGCAATTCGTCGACAACGTCCAATTCGAACGAAGGTAAATAGTTACAAAATGATTTATAACCTGAAACGGCAAGATTTCAAACCCTTTGAGAAACATGACGGGAATCAATAATTTTTTTTCAGCAAACTACTTTAAAACAGTAACAATGAAAGTTTTCTAAACTAATTATGTACAAATACTTTTTATTGGGTTTCAAGCCATACGCTCCTTTGAGATACTATCATCGAAGATAAGGTCAATTCCTCTGGGTACATTGAACGTTGTGAGGGTGAAGAATAAGCTGATCTTAGGTTGAACCCTCGACTAGAAAAAGGGGAAAATTGGTGTATTTTAAACAAAAAAAAGGGATTCCCACATGACGTAGACCCCTTTTTCCCCACAACTATTTTTTTTTTTTTAATGTTTTATTTTTAATGTTTATGAAATTCGGTGTGGACGTAGACTTCAAATATTTAATAAAACATTTAAGTTGCTTTTTGAGACAAAAAAAAAAACTAATTTAGAATCACAACCCCGCAATGGCCGATGCGCAATTTTGTTGTATTTGAAATTCACGCAAAAAACGTGCAGATAGAAAAAAGAAGAAACATTGTTCTAAAGAGGGCCATCTAGCGACGCAAGTTGAGGTATTCAAATAGCATACATGAATATTATTGCTCAACTTGTCAGCATGTCAACTATCAAAAATCACTCATTTTCCAAATGTTTATGTTAATGTTCTATATTTTACTAAAAAAGGGAAAAAGATGAAAAAGGGAGATGAGTTAGGGAAAAAGAGAAATATTGTCTCCATTGGGAGACCTGGCAACACCGGAGTGTGGGTTGTGTGGGTTTGAAGACGTTTATGTTGTTGGGAGCAAAAAAAAAAAAGCTAATTTGACATCATGGTTAACGAACGTCTTTTGCCTTCCGTTATTGCTGTGAAAGCTCTATTTTTTTAATGAGTTTTTGAAACGTTGTTTCCTGAAAGACACTTTGTCTCTTGAAGGGTTAATTGGCTCAAATCTACCGATTTTTGCTAAGGATCAGCTTTGATTTTCAGTTCTAGAGATTTTCTTACCAGGGAAAATTATCGATTCAATGATGCGGTCGTCTGGACGTGATAAATATTATTGTATTTATAGTGTCTTGATTTTTTTCTGTTTTGTTTTGCGCAGCGTTGGACACAATTTGCTGCAAAGACGACTTCCAGTGGGTCGGACAACAACAGCCAGAGGTTGCCAAGGGCGACCGAAAACGTGACGAGAAACGCGGCCGTGAGATGAAACGCGATTGCGCAGGTTGCGGGAGCAGTTGTAACGGTGGAAATGGCGAGGTTCGAATTCGAAAAACGTCGGCTAGCCTTGATCGGAAGAAAGCGTCCAGACGAGAGCGGGATGCAAAGTCGAAATCCGTCAGCGGCTATCACAAATCGCCCGGAGGAGTGCATCGTGATTGTTGCACGCGGGATTTCAACTATTGCGACTACGCTGACCGAATACCGCCTCACGATTTTCGAATTCCGTACTACTATAGGCCACCTCCGTTGCCGTGCGATTACCCCTACCGTTACCTGCATAAGGTGCATAAACACATGAATCAGAAATTAAGCAACTGAAACATCTGCCTGGTTTAATATTACCGAAGTTTAATTTTCTTTTTTGTATATTGCAGAATAGCCTACACTTCAGATATCCCAAAATCATGCTCTAATGGCTGACTTTTTAAAAACGTTTTTAGCTTGTGAGTTTTGTGGGGGGCTTGGGCATCCTCTGTGCCACTGCAACCTCGAAGTGGATCAATTGTGACTTAACCCTTTTGTAGTAACACACGTCGGGAATCCCAGCCTGCTGAAGGAAGGCTAAGACGTCCTTCACGGCAGCGGATTCTAATAGGGTTCCAGGAAC
>JASJUZ010000687.1:0-21267 GCA_037159825.1 Tupiocoris notatus | reverse complement strand
TTCAGCTTTACAAAGGGGTGTGTATAACGGTGTCTACATTTATCCATGTCAAAAAAGATTTTTCAAAGTAGCTATTTATTTGTGTCTACAGTTATCCGTGTCAAAAGAGGCTACGAATTCGTTGAAATATCATGTGTATATCGGTGTCTACAATTATCCATGTCAAAAGAATTTTTCGAACTTCCTATATATTTGTGTCTACAGTTATCCGTGTCAAAAGAGTGGCCGGCTACCTTGCACATCGATAATCTTTGACACGAATATACGACACTACAAAACTTTACGTTTGGACGCGAATATTTGTAGACACGATTATACGTTAGCAGATGATGAAATACAACGAATATCGGTGTCCAATGATATCGATGTGCAAAGGCAGAAAGTGACTTCGTTTCAATTGACTGTATATCCGTGTCTACGAATATCCGTGTCAAAAGACGGATTCGGTCAACGGTATCCAATCTCGAACTCGACTTGGCTACAATCGATAGTGGCTGATCGATGAGATTGAAAGAACGCGTGTACGTAAGACGGTTAGATCAAAAATGGCCGATTCTGTTTCCCTCACCTCGAAACTTAGTTTCTGCCGAAGGAAACTGCAATTAATAGAAATAATTATAGTTTTAGATTCATCTGGCTAAACTTCTATAAATAATTCAATACTGCTGCGTTTTATATGAGGGTAATGACGAAATGACGCTTGAATTGTCTATTATTAACTAGTGAGCTTTACCTTCTCGGTAATTTGATCCCGATAATATTTTGTGGCAACTTAGTTGAACGTTTCACCAGTCAGCCGTGAGATCTCAGCACTATTAACGTTTTCATGAACTCGAGAAATGAAGGTTTGTTAATGAATTATTATTCAATTATTACCCATTGTAATCGCCCAAGACAATTTTTTCCTAACCCCCCTCAAAATTAGATGTTTTACGTTTCAAGGCATGTAGAATCCAAATATCCAATAAAAAAAATTCTGTCTGTTCGCCGTACGCCGTCAACACTTTTCCGGCCAAACTGCAAGCTATTTTCTTGAAATTTTCATCAAAAATCAATTTCGGTCTCACAACGGCCCAATTGTTGAATTACATTACTAGCCTAGATTTTCCGAAATTTTGCATCAGATTATAACTCGAGAGTTCTTTACTCGTTCTATACTCGTTGGATTGCTCGTCGAACACTCTCTCCAGCTGTACCGTTGGACAAAAAAATTAGCTTTTAATTATTAGGAAATTAAGAAAAATAAAAATTATTATAATTACAATAGTTGCTACGGAGTTTTTCCCTAGGTATAGTTACCAAGCTGTTTTTCAGTGGGAACGTTCACAAATGGTCGGAATTATTATTACTATCACAAATGGATAATCTTAATCATTATTGAAGCGAAGGAATAATAAACCACTCTACAATCATTTGCAGCGTTTTTTTTATAACAGATTAATTACATTACAGGTATTAAAGTGCTAAATATTTTTCTAGAACCATGGGTTATAAACATACAGCTCCTCAAAATGATCGAGTTTATTTATTTATTTTGATGAACTGCAGCCAAATGACAGTTGAAGAAATGGACTATTCGTGTATTAAATAGATTGGATTTAGTGAAATGACTAAATCCCAAAGGCGGAAGGTACCTTTATAATAGTATTTGTTCTCTCCCTTGGGCCATCTTTTTATCTATCTATATAGGTATATAAATTTACTTATAATCTTGGAAAAAATCCTATACCAGAAAAATCGATGACCAATCAACCTTACAATTGATCTCGAGATGCTGACAAAAGGTTGTCAAATTGAAGTAGCCACAAGTTCTTTTTAGCCACACTAGAGCACTGAATTGTTGTTTATAAATGAATTTAATCTGGTCATTTTTGCAAGACGTAGTCAGCTCAAAAAAAGATGGATAAACCGAAAGATGGACCGGTTGGTAGGTGCTCAGTCAATCAAATTAATCCTTTTACCTACTAGGTATTCCCTGTGTAATGTGCCAGTCAGTCCAATCTCCAGCGTTTGTACTATATTGAGAAATATACAATACACACACGAGTCATTATCAACTTAACAATTTTTTCATCATTTCGGGGCAACGGAAACAGAGAATATCGCATTTCTGTTATTGATATACGCATTATCATCTGTCATCATAACAAATTTGAAATAAATAAGAAAAATATGAACATCTTAGCATGTCTATTGTTTTTTCACTCTACCATCAAAACGATAACAATGAGCAATTTTAAGGGAAATTGTGATGGTGTCTTCCCAAGGTAGTTTGTATGTATGGGTAATTTTTGCTAAATCAAGAACAAATGCACATGGTCTACATTGTTTAATATGGGCCACTGTCATTCCGCTATATCCAGAAGTTATCGCCCTTCTTTCAGTTTTCTCATAGCATCTCATAAAATATCGGTTCTATCGAAGAAACATCCATTATCCGTTTCTATTGTATATTAAATTTATTACAATCTGAGTGCTGTTACGAGTGTTCATCGGTAACATACCTAATAGGTAAGTACCTACATACATACAGTTTACTACAATTAGATTAATCCAACTTTGGTGGTTATTTATTTTTATTGCCATGGTCTAAAAGTACCTATTGTGTTTGGGCACACACATAACTAGAGTAGCGACGATATTTATTATGTCGCATTCATTTCCTCAGAATGTGCATGATAGTTATGATTGAAAGTAACATTTAACTTGTTCGCAAGTACAGAAAAGGAAAAAAATCTTGAGAGTGTAGTAGAGTGATGATTTTTTTCCTTTGGGTATTCAATTATTTGAAAATAATCCGTAGGCCTAGGCGTGTAATGTAATGTGAGGTTATGTAAATTAAAAATAAAAATGCTCATGGTGATAAGGTTTTTTCCTTGACGATTATGTTCAAGCTATCGATACTAGCTAGGATCGATAGCTTAACATCGCACGAGGAATCTACTACCTATAGCTCTCATCAACTCTGCAATAACGCAGTAAGGAAACGACGGCTTCCTCTATTACGCTGTAAAATGATTTTTACAGAACGTTATTAGGTATTTTGTCGGTGTTGGAGATGCAGCTGACCACATAGATGCATATCAATATGAAACTAAATACGTCACATATCGATGTTGTTGTATCGATAAGTATTTCCAAAAGACTGCCACGTGCTTGCGCAAGCTCCAGTATATTTGAGGTTAAGTCAGAATGGGCGATCACTTGCACCTTGCACGTCGATGGACGCGACGCCATATAACATCCGTAACTACATTACAGAAGATAAAACCTGTGTTGCCGTACCTATTAGGATTTGGAATAGCCAGTTTCAGTCTGCTATTTTTCTGTTTTCATCATACTGTCGTACGCGTTTTCCATTCGTCTACGGTGAGACTGTTTTGCTTGGGACGACTGCTGCGATTATCGTTAGTATGTTGCTACTTAGTTGGTCGCTTGTTTAGGCGTGGCGATTTTCACGTCAGGTGCAAGCCGTTCGGCGAGCTATACGAGTACTAATCACTTGAACTAGAATTTACTAGAAGTAACTCATCATGTAACAGCTTATCAATTTTAAATTTTTTTTAATGTGACCGACCTAGGTACGTACAGCCGTTGTGCGTGCTCACGATTACAACTAACACGATTAAGACCGTAGTCGCTTGAAGCAAGAAAAACCTCTAGGTGAAACATATATATTATAAAAACTCAACGACAAACGATAATCGCCATAGTCGTTTTCAGCAAAGCAGCGTCGCAGGCGATGTGATTGGAAATGGATTACCTAGTTAGTTCATTGAGCGCTTGAATTCATGGAAAATGCTTCCACTATATATCAACTCTTGAGCTTGATTTACAGTAAATTAGGTTTGTCAACTGAAACACTTTGCTGAAAGCAGATTGTGCCATTGAGTTGCAACGATCGTGAATTGAGTGAGTTGCAATAATTTCCTCGAATTCGTTTTTGCATCCTAGCGTCCCTATTATCATTACTAATTCTTTCTTGTGTTCTTGCAGTATTCTTGTTTCAACAGTGGTTAGTAGGCGTAGCCAAAATGTTGGAAGTTGATAATTTAACCTGCTCTGATGCTGTCGTACTTGAAACTTGCACGTGTACGTCAAGGAATCAAGCCTTCGTCTTACACTTACGTGCGTATTCTACAATCATTTTTTTAATTGTTAGGTTATTTTCATCCAAAGTCTAATTGAGAAGGAGGGCGTTTTAATCTCCCTTTGGAGAGATTTTCAAAAGTGCTCTCCCAACAGATACGAAAATCAAATGAGTTGTATTTTTAGTTTATTATAATCACCCAAGAAAAAAAAAAAATTCTAACCCCCCTCAAAATTAAATTTGAACTTTTACGTTTCAAGGCATGTAGAATCTGAATATCCAATAAAAAACGCTGCAAATGATTGTACAGTTGTTTATTATTATTTCGCCTCAATAATGATTTGTGATAGTAATTATTTCGAACATTTCTGAACAATCCCACCAAAAACAGATGGTAACTATAGGGGAAAACTCCGTAGCAACTATTGTAATTTTAATCAATTTTATTTTTCTTAATTCTGCTTTTAATTAGAAAATTAAGAAAAATAAAATTGATTAAAATTACAATAGTTGCTACGGAGTTTTCCCCTATAGTTACCATCTGTTTTTCGGTGGGATTGTTCAGAAATGTTCGAAATAATAACTATCACAAATCATTATTGAAGCGAAATAATAATAAACAACTGTACAATATATAATTATAATTAAAATATAATTATTACCTAACTAATTTCAATGTTATTATGTTGATTGAGAGTGAGTGAACGTTTGGAATAATCTATCCACTGATAAGGGACCTTTGGACATCATACCGCATGCTTTGATTCCATTGATCCCTTACAAAACTCAAATAATCTACTACACCATTGTTGTTAACTGAAATGCACAAATTCACTCGTTCTTTTTTTCTCAAATGATAATGAGTTATGATTTTCTTAAGCATATCTGCAATTACATTGAATGAGAGAACCCTAACAAAATTGTAGAACGCCACAAGACGTTAGTGAATGACAATTAAATTATTTGGCCCTCAAAACCATGCTATTTGTTGAAAGTTTAATGCTGAATTCAAATCTTTTAACAAAAATTCTATGACTCACGTAGTTTTTTTCTACAACCGTACGTATGCCAAAAACTTATTTTTTACCCTTTTTTTTAGAAACACGGCATAAAAAGTATAATACTTTTATTACAGTCAATACCAACCTTTGATCGCGTGAACTAGACTCAAAGTCCAACTGTTTGAGTCTACAAACTATGAAGAATCATTTTTTGTTTAGAAGTTAAAGGTTTCAAACAAAGGTCCATAAAACATTGATAGCTCCCTTATTATGTCATGTAGAACAAATTTTCTATTATTTTTGGAAAGCTCTGGCTAAGTAGTTTCATGTGCAATAATGTTTATATTTTCTTTCTTGACGTGGTGGGGAAAGGTGCTCGAAAAACCCCAAAAATGTGAAAATCGGCATCACGTTTTTGTTACACTTTCTTCTCTTCCCGCCATATCAGAATGCCGAAGAAATTGACGCTTGGCCCTCATTGGCAGATGAACAAACAGCAAGTGAACAAACAAAAAAACGAGCACTATGATGAACAAACTGACATAAAAAATATAAACAATTGAGCATTTTTTCTACATGTTATAAACTCACAAAGTCAAAACTTGCTGTTTTTCCGGATCACGTTTTCTGGCATTTCTCTGGATCTGGGGCTGTAACTACTGACTGGATGCACTCAATTAAAAAACCCACCTGGATAGTAACCCTTTAAAAAAAAAGGAACCTAATCGGAATAACTGGAGCTGAACGCCAGCATACAACACATAAAAAATCGCAAGTCAAGCATAGTAATGCTAAATATATGTAATTATGCTATATATAAATATATGTGTATACGTATTATTTTGAGATGGGACGCTTGAACACAAGCTCATTGAGCTCTGCCACGTCTGTTGGTGTACATTTTTTGATATTGGTAATTGAAATTAGCCTGTAGTCATACACGTGTGTAAATCATTGATATTTCAGATGCCTTCTCAACTGCTCATGAAAAGGCACGAAGAAAGAGTGAAAAGGTGTTTCAAGAAAATTGGCGCCCTTGATCTGCTGTAGTGAAAAAACCGAATACGGAAGATGAACATGTGTGGCTATTCCATCCAACAATGGAGTGGACCTATCAACGCCCGACAGTTTCTGAAGTAGCACCATTATTTGCTAGTTCTATAACCGTAGGTTAAGCACTGGTGTCCAGTAGAATTAACCTAGGTCTAGATTGAAACTGGGGCTTTGATTATTGCAATATGGGGTTAATTCATGGATAATTCATTCGAGCCTAGATAGCTTCTTTATTGCACCACTAAGCATACAGTTGCACAATATCAATTGAGGATTACGAAAAGATTTCTCAACTCAATAATTAAGTACCAGATTCACTAAGACTACAATACTTAGTTCGATAATATTGTTAGGCTCATCGGGCGTAGTACTTGAAATAGGTTTTGAAATTTAGTTCAATATCTCTGACTGACGACCTGCTCCCATTCTGGCATCCTCAGGGTAATGTGAAACCAATACGTTTCTACGGCCGGGAAACGTAATGGTTAAACACTACTCAGACGATTCCACTTGGGACCAGGTGAAATAGTAGATTGATTTTACCTAGGCTTAGTGCACTGAGTGCTTATTGACTAGATCCCCACGCTCAAAGAGTAGAAGTCATCCAAACATGGAGCTTCGAATTCGTTTAGAATTTAAGCTAAGATGATGATAAGTTTTATTATTACAATAGGACTCCCACAGCTCCAAAAGAGGAGCAGAAGTATCCAAACATGGAACTTCGAATTCGTTAAGAATTTAAGCTAAGATGATGATAAGTTTTATTATTGCAATAGGACTCCCACAGCTCCAAGAGAGGAGCAGAAGTATCCAAACATGGAACTTCTAAATTCTGTCGATATAAGTTATTATGTAAGTAATAAGGACATAGTTGAAGTGCTTTTGAAATATTATGACCCGCATATTGGGAGTGTCGCTCTTGAGCAAGACGCCCTAGTTCTTTCATTCTCCTTCTGTAGTACCTGCACAGATTCGTATTGTAGATTAATTTCACCTAGGCTTACTGCACTGTGTGCAAATTGACTAGATCCCCACGCTCAAAGAGCAGAAGTTATCCAAGCACGGAGCTTCGAATTCGTTTAGAATTTTAGCTAAGATGATGATAAGTTTTATTATTACAATAGGACTCCCACAGCTCCAAGAGAGGAGCAGAAGTATTCAAACATGGAACTTCGAATTCGTTAAGAATTTAAGCTAAGATGATGATAAGTTTTATTATTGCAATAGGACTCCCACAGCTCCAAGAGAGGAGCAGAAGTATCCAAACATGGAGCTTCGAATTCATTTAGAATTTAAGCTTAGATGATTATACGTTTTATTATTACAATAGGACTCCCACAGCTCCAAGAGAGGAGCAGAAGTATCCAAACATGGAACTTCTAAATTCTGTCGATATAAGTTATTATGTAAGTAATAAGGACATAGTTGAAGTGCTTTTGAAATATTATGACCCGCATATTGGGAGTGTCGCTCTTGAGCAAGACGCCCTAGTTCTTTCATTCTCCTTCTGTAGTACCTGCACAGATTCGTATTGTAGATTAATTTCACCTAGGCTTACTGCACTGTGTGCAAATTGACTAGATCCCCACGCTCAAAGAGCAGAAGTTATCCAAGCACGGAGCTTCGAATTCGTTTAGAATTTTAGCTAAGATGATGATAAGTTTTATTATTACAATAGGACTCCCACAGCTCCAAGAGAGGAGCAGAAGTATTCAAACATGGAACTTCGAATTCGTTAAGAATTTAAGCTAAGATGATGATAAGTTTTATTATTGCAATAGGACTCCCACAGCTCCAAGAGAGGAGCAGAAGTATCCAAACATGGAGCTTCGAATTCATTTAGAATTTAAGCTTAGATGATTATACGTTTTATTATTACAATAGGACTCCCACAGCTCCAAGAGAGGAGCAGAAGTATCCAAACATGGAACTTCTAAATTCTGTCGATATAAGTTATTATGTAAGTAATAAGGACATAGTTGAAGTGCTTTTGAAATATTATGACCCGCATATTGGGAGTGTCGCTCTTGAGCAAGACGCCCTAGTTCTTTCATTCTCCTTCTGTAGTACCTGCACAGATTCGTATTGTAGATTAATTTCACCTAGGCTTACTGCACTGTGTGCAAATTGACTAGATCCCCACGCTCAAAGAGCAGAAGTTATCCAAGCACGGAGCTTCGAATTCGTTTAGAATTTTAGCTAAGATGATGATAAGTTTTATTATTACAATAGGACTCCCACAGCTCCAAGAGAGGAGCAGAAGTATCAAACATGGAACTTCGAATTCGTTAAGAATTTAAGCTAAGATGATGATAAGTTTTATTATTGCAATAGGACTCCCACAGCTCCAAGAGAGGAGCAGAAGTATCCAAACATGGAGCTTCGAATTCATTTAGAATTTAAGCTTAGATGATTATACGTTTTATTATTACAATAGGACTCCCACAGCTCCAAGAGAGGAGCAGAAGTATCCAAACATGGAACTTCTAAATTCTGTCGATATAAGTTATTATGTAAGTAATAAGGACATAGTTGAAGTGCTTTTGAAATATTATGACCCGCATATTGGGAGTGTCGCTCTTGAGCAAGACGCCCTAGTTCTTTCATTCTCCTTCTGTAGTACCTGCACAGATTCGTATTGTAGATTAATTTCACCTAGGCTTACTGCACTGTGTGCAAATTGACTAGATCCCCACGCTCAAAGAGCAGAAGTTATCCAAGCACGGAGCTTCGAATTCGTTTAGAATTTTAGCTAAGATGATGATAAGTTTTATTATTACAATAGGACTCCCACAGCTCCAAGAGAAGAGCAGAGGTATCCAAACATGGAACTTCGAATTCGTTAAGAATTTAAGCTAAGATGATGATGAGTTTTATTATTACAATAGGACTCCCACAGCTCCAAAAGAGGAGCAGAAGTATCCAAACATGGAACTTCTAAATTCTGTCGATATAAGTTATTATGTAAGTAATAAGGACATAGTTGAAGTGCTTTTGAAATATTATGACCCGCATATTGGGAGTGTCGCTCTTGAGCAAGACGCCCTAGTTCTTTCATTCTCCTTCTGTAGTACCTGCACAGATTCGTATTGTAGATTAATTTCACCTAGGCTTACTGCACTGTGTGCAAATTGACTAGATCCCCACGCTCAAAGAGCAGAAGTTATCCAAGCACGGAGCTTCGAATTCGTTTAGAATTTTAGCTAAGATGATGATAAGTTTTATTATTACAATAGGACTCCCACAGCTCCAACAGAAGAGCAGAGGTATCCAAACATGGAACTTCGAATTCGTTAAGAATTTAAGCCTAGATGATGATAAGTTTTATTATTACAATAGGACTCCCACAGCTCCAAGAGAGGAGCAGAAGTATTCAAACATGGAACTTCGAATTCGTTAAGAATTTAAGCTAAGATGATGATAAGTTTTATTATTGCAATAGGACTCCCACAGCTCCAAGAGAGGAGCAGAAGTATCCAAACATGGAGCTTCGAATTCATTTAGAATTTAAGCTTAGATGATTATACGTTTTATTATTACAATAGGACTCCCACAGCTCCAAGAGAGGAGCAGAAGTATCCAAACATGGAACTTCTAAATTCTGTCGATATAAGTTATTATGTAAGTAATAAGGACATAGTTGAAGTGCTTTTGAAATATTATGACCCGCATATTGGGAGTGTCGCTCTTGAGCAAGACGCCCTAGTTCTTTCATTCTCCTTCTGTAGTACCTGCACAGATTCGTATTGTAGATTAATTTCACCTAGGCTTACTGCACTGTGTGCAAATTGACTAGATCCCCACGCTCAAAGAGCAGAAGTTATCCAAGCACGGAGCTTCGAATTCGTTTAGAATTTTAGCTAAGATGATGATAAGTTTTATTATTACAATAGGACTCCCACAGCTCCAAGAGAAGAGCAGAGGTATCCAAACATGGAACTTCGAATTCGTTAAGAATTTAAGCCTAGATGATGATAAGTTTTATTATTACAATAGGACTCCCACAGCTCCAAGAGAGGAGCAGAAGTATTCAAACATGGAACTTCGAATTCGTTAAGAATTTAAGCTAAGATGATGATAAGTTTTATTATTGCAATAGGACTCCCACAGCTCCAAGAGAGGAGCAGAAGTATCCAAACATGGAGCTTCGAATTCATTTAGAATTTAAGCTTAGATGATTATAAGTTTTATTATTACAATAGGACTCCCACAGCTCCAAGAGAGGAGCAGAAGTATCCAAACATGGAACTTCTAAATTCTGTCGATATTAGTTATTATGTAAGTATTAAGGACATAGTTGAAGTGCTTTTGAAATATTATGACCCGCATATTGGGAGTGTCGCTCTTGAGCAAGACGCCCTAGTTCTTTCATTCTCCTTCTGTATTACCTGCACAGATTCGTATTGTAGTTTAATTTCACCCAGGCTTAGTGCACTGTGTGCTTATTGACTAGATCCCCACGCTCAAATAGCAGAAGTCATCCAAGCATGGAGCTTCGAATTCTTTTAGAATTTAAGCTAAGATGATGATAAGTTTTATTATTACAATAGGACTCCCACAGCTCCAAGAGAAGAGCAGAGGTATCCAAACATGGAACTTCGAATTCGTTAAGAATTTAAGCCTAGATGATGATAAGGTTTAATATTACAATAGGACTCCCACAGCTCCAAGAGAGGAGCAGAAGTATCCAAACATGGAGCTTCGAATTCATTTAGAATTTAAGCTTAGATGATTATAAGTTTTATTATTACAATTGGACTCCCACAGCTCCAAGAGAGGAGCAGAAGTATTCAAATATGGAACTTCGAATTCGTTAAGAATTTAAGCTAAGATGATGATAAGTTTTATTATTACAATAGGACTCCCACAGCTCCAAGAGAGGAGCAGAAGTATCCAAACATGGAACTTCTAAATTCTGTCGATATTAGTTATTATGTAAGTATTAAGGACATAGTTGAAGTGCTTTTGAAATATTATGACCCGCATATTGGGAGTGTCGCTCTTGAGCAAGACGCCCTAGTTCTTTCATTCTCCTTATGTAGTACCGGCACAGATTCGTATTGTAGATTAATTTCACCTAGGCTTACTGCACTGTGTGCAAATTGACTAGATCCCCACGCTCAAAGAGCAGAAGTCATCCAAGCACGGAGCTTCGAATTCGTTTAGAATTTAAGCTAAGATGATGATAAGTTTTATTATTACAATAGGACTCCTACAGCTCCAAGAGAGGAGCAGAAGTATTCAAACATGGAACTTCGAATTCGTTAAGAATTTAAGCTAAGATGATGATAAGTTTTATTATTGCAATAGGACTCCCACAGCTCCAAGAGAGGAGCAGAAGTATCCAAACATGGAGCTTCGAATTCATTTAGAATTTAAGCTTAGATGATTATAAGTTTTATTATTACAATAGGACTCCCACGGCTCCAAGAGAGGAGCAGAAGTATCCAAACATGGAACTTCTAAATTCTGTCGATATTAGTTATTATGTAAGTAATAAAGACATAGATGCAGTGCTTTTGAAATATTATGACCCGCATATTGGGAGTGTCGCTCTTGAGCAAGACGCCCTAGTTCTTTCATTCTCCTTCTGTAGTAACTGCACAGATACGTATTGTAGATTAACTTTACCTAGGCTTGGTGCACTGTGTGCTTATTGACTAGATATATAATTATATATAGTATATATATTTTTTTTTCTCCGCAATGCTGCGATTCTCTAATGAGCAAGGGTACAACGTACCAATCTATCACGATTCAAGTTTATTGATTTTTGCTTTCACATCTTGGTCGTTGATATTAGTTTTTGTTAAATAATAATATGATGTATGTTATATTGTCCTACCCTTGTAATGAAATTCGATTGAGTTTTGTGTTGTTCGTTTATCCTTGAGTTCCTGTCCAAATATAACTTTCGTCATGAAGAACGTCTGACAAAGGTTTGAGAAATTACCATCAAGTATTCGCAAAATTTGGTTTTTACTTAGGCTGACGAAAACTGCTAACAGAGGTAATCTCAGCACTTATCTTGTAATGTAATCTATCAGCACTGCTGTTGGTCGGATGAAGATCAATTCTATATGCATGAAATATTCTCTGTTGAAATGTTTGTTGAGGAAATATACGTTATTCTTATAACTGATGTTGGTTCCTGATTACCTCATATTTAACTTCGTTAGCATTTTAATCTGGTGCATGCGAGTGAAAATTGACCGAAGTAGCGAGATGAAATATAATCAGTTAGCGATAAATAAACACTGATCACTACCCACCTAAGTAAAGAAAGGAAGTTGGAGCCGTTTCGTGTTAGGAGGTGGGAAAATGATGTTTATGTCATTCACATTAGCTATCAGGATGTTCCTAGCATCTCGTTTAGCGGCTGTTTCTTAGTCTTTACTGAAATTATGGACGTGCCGTGATATGGAATCTTCTCAGCAGACGCAAGAGATGATTCAAATTCGCGGAGTTGACAATCCAATCGACTAAATAAGTTACTCACCGAAGATTGGCTATTTCGAATATCATTGGAATTGAGAGCAGAATTAGAATACACAACTAGGTACGCGCATTTCAGCAATATCATGGTCTAATTTTCAATAGAACTATAGTAAAATGAGTATTAACAAGCAAAACAGCAAGTTTAACGGTTAAATAGAAGCAGAAAACCGTAAGCGATACATGCGGTAACAGTAGTAAACTTTCTACTTAACCAAAAGCCCGCTAGAGCGCGTTACTTCTAAAATGACATGTGAGGGGCACTATATATTGCTGAGGTTCCATTATAGTGCTCAATAGATCGATTATCGAGTCAAGGACCCTGATCGATTCATACCTTTCGATATTTTTTTGACGCCGTTATTCGTAGACACGAATAAAAGGCTATTGGAAAATAAGCTTTTGACACGAATACTCGTAGACACGGTTATACGCTCGCTTTGTAAGAGCGCCCTAAGAGTTCCGACGCTCGTTTATTCGTGTCTACGTTTATCCATGTCATCAACTGTCCGTCTGTGTAAAAGAATAGGCTTTTAAGCTTTTGACACCGATATTTGTAGACACGATTATATGCTCACATTTTACTTCTGTTTAATATGCCGACCAAGTTTTTGACACCGTTATCTTTTGACACGGATAATTCCGAATGTTTTTGCATTAAAAAAGCTTCTTCCGTTTAGCCTTTGCACACGGATAAATGTAGACACAGATATGCACTCCCGGTAGTTCTGGATTGTAATGGAACAATGTCGTGGACGCTAATAACCTTTCCTTCAATTGTACGAATAAATGTTCATCTTCTTTGGTCCATTCCCAACGGACCGACTTTGCCAATAAACGATGAAGAGGTGCACACTGGGATTGCAAGTTGCGTACAAACTTTGAATAATAATTTATAGAACCTAAAAACGATTTTAGCTCAGTTGTATTTGATGGAGATGGCATTTCTTTAATCGCTTTTAAATGTTCCGAAGTAGGGTGTATTCCATTTTTGTCAATCATATGACCGAGATATTGAACGGAGTTTTGTAGCCATTTACACTTGGAGATTTGTGACTTTACCCCGAATTTTTCTAATCTACTAAGAACGGCTGCTAAGTTCTTAAGATGTTCTTCTTTCGTTTTCCCCGTAATGATAATGTCGTCTATGAACCATGCAACTCCTGGTAATCCAGCTAATATTTTATCCATTGTCCTTTGGAAAAAATTTGGTGCAAATGATATCCCAAATGGTAACCGTTTAAATTTGAAAAAACCTCTGTGTGTAGAGATGATCAAGTATTGTTGCGAGCTTTCTTCAACCTTCAGCTGAAGGTATGCATCCCTCAGATCGATTACCGAAAATTGTTGGCCTCCGAGCAATCGGTCTACCAAATCTTCGAATTTTGGAAACGGGTACTTGTCAAGAACCAAAAATTTGTTTAACGAGACTCTAAAATCTGCGCATACTCTTATCTTGCCATTTTTTTTCATTGCTGTCACAATCGGTGATGCCCATTCAATGTTTTGCTTCATAGGATCCACTGGTTCGATTACTCCTGCTTCAACCAGTCTCTCGAGCTCCTTCTCAACTGCACTTCTCAGAGCCAAAGGCACTGGTCTCGCTTTGAAAACTTTAGGAACTGCCTCTCCGGTTAGGTTAATTTTAGCCTCATGGCCAACGATTAAGCCGAGTCCGTCACTAAAAATGCTTTTATAATTTGTTAGCAAAGATTTAATTTCAGAATTTTCAACATTTTCAGTTTCAACAGCAATGTTCCGAATTTTTGCACCCGGAGGTAAAGGTAAATTAAACTTGAAAACCCAGTCTAAGCCGAACAACGGAATATCTTCTTTTTCCACTACAATGACTGAAAGTGAGTGTTGTTGATCGAAAGCCTCAACGTTAAGAGTCGTTTTGCCTAAAGCCTTCACTTTTAAACCCGTATAAGCAGTTAGGTCTGGAGTGGGTTTCAACTCGGGTTTTCCAATTTTTAGCCAAGTTTCCTTTCCGATAATCGATGATGCAGCTCCAGGGTCGTAAAGCATTTGTAGTTTAACCTTATTTAGCTTTACCTCTAATACTACTTCCTTACCCCTGGATGTTTTCCGAATTAAATTTGAAGTTGTTATGCAAACGTCCTCAGTGTCACTTTCTTGAGGCGATGTGGAGTCTTCGTGAACGCAGTATGCCGCTCTATTGCCTTTCCCTTTAACTTCTTGGACCGTAGCATTTCCGACTACTAAACAAGTCTTTAGAAAATGCCCTCGCTTATTACAGGCAGTACAAAGAGCGTTAACAGCTGGGCAGTCCGATATTTTCTTGTGAAGGGCATTGCCACATCTGAAACATTGTTTTCGTCTCACCAGTACCATCGGAGTTCTATGGTTTTTGAAGATGATTGAATGTTGCAAACTCCTTTCGATTCTTCCTTATCCATTTTCTTCATTCGATGTTGCTGCTGTTTCGATAGTTCCATCGAAGAGACGAATTGTTCAACGTCTTTAAAAGAGCATTGCACCGTAGGAAACTTCCGAATGACTTCCTGCTGCCAAAAATCATCAGAGAGCCCTACGATCAGTTGATCTCTTAGCCTTTCATCTAAAGAAGGGCCAAAATCGCACTTGCCGGCCATCCGTCGCAATTCATTCGTGAATTGGCCAATAGTTTCATCATGAAGCTGATAACGACGTGAGAAGACACATCGTTCCGCAAATGGACTGCTCACATTCCCGTAAAACTTGTCCAAAAATTCGAATATCTCGTCAATTGGAACGCTTTGGACGGATCTTGGTCTGTAATGATCAACCAAAATTTTGAATGGTTCAGGACTCAATTTTGCCAAAAGTAAATCCCTTTTATATTGTTCGTCACTGATTTTACAAGCGCTGAGACATACTTTAAATCGCTGAGAGTAATACTCCCAATCTTCGGTGTTAGGATCGAACGAGTTTACCATGAAATCCGAGAGCTTTGGACGCACTGTCTCGTTTTCATCTTCCGCTTCGATACGATCGTAGTCCTCGATCGAGGTGTCTGTTTGTCGTTTCTTTCGCCGACTCATTTCAATTTTCCTCGTCGCCAAATATAATAAACTGAATATCGAACGCACGGTTCAAGAGCAGAATATGAACTGAATTTATTTTTAACTTTTACGAACGTTGTTATGAACAAGGTTGGTTGGAAACAAAGTCACCTAGGCAATATACTACAGAGTGGAATACTCGAGTGAAAAGAAGAACGGAGTACGAAGAAAGCCGATTAATTTGCGCAATCCCAAACGATCCTCTGATAGTCAAGCGGCTTAAAATCGCGTTCAGTAGTTTGCAATCCTTTGTAACCATCACCATTGGGCACTAACTCATCAGCGATAGCTGTTTCAAACAGTGGATTTGTTCGACATTCGAATGAGGAATCGCTTGCGTGTTTTCTTTTTTTACCAACACCGAAACGCATGAGGAGGATTTTAGAGACATTACACCGATTTAACTTTAGCGCCGAATATTACAGTTCATAGCTCTTTATATGTTTTCAAAGTGAAAGCATTGTAACACAGAGGAAACTCGTCCATTTTGAGGATTATAAAAATGTGATCACAAGATCGTTTCAAGGAGAGAACAATATTTTCGGATGGTCAGTTCACGATTTATTTGCAGCGTGGAGGATGGCACATTACAATAAAAAAATTTCAAAACTTAGTAAAATACCAGATCGCCATCCGCGCAGGTTCTTTCCCCTGGAAAATCACGGCACGTGGAAACGTGAGATGATACCGCTAAGGGGAAACGGAAGGAAAAGTGGGGTGAAAAAAATTTGCCTTCCGTTGGCAACTAGTGGGGGAAGAGGGAAACGAGAGTTGATTCACCACCATCCATTGCGATATTATCTTTTCTGGCAATAGACGTAAGTTCCACCAAAGTATCTCCACAGAAAAACCAATTCTGCTATTGGTTTTACCACAACATGTGGTAAAGTATTTGCCATACTTCACCACAACATTTTTCCATCGGCGTCATCCACGCGCCGTGATTTTCCCAGTGAAAGAACGCGAGTGTATGGCCTGAAAGAATGATTTTTGCAAAATCTCGGATGGTGCGTCATTATTTGAAAGTTAAAACGCTGCAAACGATTGTACAGTGGTTTATTATTCCATTGCCTCAATTGTGATTAAAAAAGAGTTTCCACCTAACAGCAGATTGGTAAATATGAGGGAAAACCCGTCAGCTTGATCGCAATTTTAATTATTTTATATAGGTACATCTCTTTTATTTTTATGTTCAGATAGAGAGAATGTAATGAGCATCACATCAAGAATTTGAAAGTTGAGTCAATGCGAATTTTTCAAATGTCAAAAAATCCTCACAAAAGCTGCGATTACCCTAAAATAGTTAAAGCTATTGACTCCGTTATGTCTCATTCGATTCAGGGCGAAAAATCTGTATAAATTTATATCAAACACACTTATGTTTCAAAAACATTAGATTATACGCATTTCCCCCTCAACATCAAGGTAGAAATTCGGCTAAATAATTAGCCATAGTCACACAAAGAACGATTTTTGGTGAGAATTCACGAATTTTGAAACCATTTTCCTCTGGAAAGTGTTGAATTTTCGTATAGGTCCCAAGTACGTAGGAATTATAGTTTCCTCAGAAAAGTGTTGATTGAAAAGTTGCGGCTAAGAAGTATCCCCTGGTGAACCTGTTCCTTTTTATTTTCGCGTGATAAATCATGTTTCTTTTAAAATTAGAAGAAGTTAGAAGTAGCCTTCCGCAAATCCTTTCCCGAATCATTTGCCGTGCTTTCATCCTCTAACATAAACGGTTTTTGAAGGGAAACGATGCGGCGATGCTTTGATGGAATGATGCGATTTTCAATGAAAAATAACGTGCGTGTGTGGCCTGGTATTGGTTGTTCAAGAAGTGGTTCAATCTGTCCGGAACACCGCTCAATATCTATTACTTATTTATTTGTTTCGTTGAATGGGTGTAACACACATGCATTACAAAGAAATGAAACAATATTACGATCGCAGCGCCAAAAAGTTGAAAAAATAATAGTTGACTTATGAGTAATATAAATAACGTAAGGGTAGGTAATAAACATGGGCTCAAAATCAGTTCGTGGCAGAGAAAAAAAAAAAACCAGATTTGTTTGTAGTTAATGGTGAAACGATGAAAGGGACTTACGTTTTGCAGAAATGAATCAAAATATCTCAAAAGTCATAGTCCCAATAATGCGTTCAATTTTCCACGTCCTACCACACTAGTGCGAATTTCATCCATATTTTGAAATACGATCTTCTTTTATTGCCATAATGAAACTACTGAATTTCCAATCTTCTGTGCATTCGGGCTTCCGACCGGGTGAGAAGAGGCTGGTGATAAAACAAATCCCGCCTGAAGCGCATCTTATCTTCTCACTATTGTGAAGTAAATATTGAATTGATCGATACACGAGTCGCGGTTCACCTGCGTAAAGTAGTCTCTGTCAAACCTTCCGATGGCGATATCAGTATTATACGAAATCAATCATACGAAGGTGCGGCGACCTGTCAGAGCCCAATGACAAATAGGATTCTCGTCAGATTTTCTGATTTGAAAATGGATGCTCGAGCGAACAGGAATCATTCCGCGGTGAATTTTCGTCAGCGGACATTATGAAAATCCTTCGGGTTCGGTCCGGTCTTCCTACTTGGAAGTGAAAAACGTGAAGTGTAGTCAGTCACTTGTCGTGTTTCACCGCTCTGTCCTTGATGGAAGACGCCGCCTGTGCCTGTCGACTTTTTTCTGCTTTTTTCCTTGTTTTGCCTTCTTCCACGGTCCCGGTCACAATAAGGACGCACCTCCCTCCCGTCCAAAGTCTCGTCCTTTTAGCGACAAACCTTCTGTAAGGCGACCTACGACGCGACGGCTCGCGGATAGCGCTTTTAGCTCGGGCTGTGGAGGGCATAAAAACTTCCTAAGTTGCCGTTGGTACCGTGAGGGAGGTGCCTGTGAAACATTTACGAAGGAACATCACGTCGGATACTGTTGCGTGGAGATGGAGACAAGTGAAGAAACGCGAAGAGCAGTATGCCTTGTCTCATCACTGTCCGGTCTTGTCTATAAACAGCTTCTTCCTTCCTCCGTTGATCCTAAATAAGATAAGAATAGCTAAAAGTTTTCCGCGCGTTTCTCGGAGATAAAGCGGGCAAAACGGCCCTCTAATCGTAAATAAGGTGAATGAATAAATATTTTACCATCAGTTAGTGCGGTAAAAGCCATTTTGCAAGTTTTCGTCGCATTAGCTAGGAGCTGACTTTGATCCAATTTCTGAGTAATTTAAGTTGAAGACCTAGTAATATTCCTCGATGAAAAAAGAGCCAGTTACATTTGCAGGTATTTATATATTGACATTTCCATTCTAGCTTTATTCTTATAGCTGACTTAAATATAAATATCAACTTGAGAGCGATGTAGAGAACAAAAATGACTAATGATTGACGAAGGTGTAAAAATCCCTGGGCTGAGAAAAAGCTCGTAGAATCAGTGGCCTGGGGCTCATTCCCAAAATTGTCCACTCAGCACTTTGCTATTTTCAACTATATTTCTGGCGTTAACCGTTGAAAACTGGAACGGAAAATGATTAATTCAAAGATCATCCTAGACGCGAGATTATGGAATCGAATTCTTCGATGGTGATGATTATTCCAATATTTCACCGTACCAATACGATCACATCAAGGTCACGGAAAATTTTAGATTGTGTATAAGTATGAATTAATTTACTGTGAACGAAAATGTGATGAGTAAGCGTACATATCATGGACAATAATAATAATAATAATTAATAATAATAATAATTTCGATGGTCTCGACTTTACTGATGAGAACAATGCGCCTCGTCTTGCTGTCGAATAGCCAAGGAGATCAGAGAAACAATTCGTTAGATTCTACCCTACTCATAGCCATGTTGATCTAAAAATCGACACACAAGGAAGCTTTTATGCTCTGATTAGACAGTGAACCAGAGTCATTTGCAATAATCGAAAGGTATAATTGCTCTCCACCTTTTGTTGATGCTACCAAAATATTTTTAAACTTAATGAAGAGTTAATGAATGCAATTGTTTACGAATGGAGATTGCAAAGTAACAAATCATCGTGTTAAGTAATTAGGGACTCTTCAAAAATTACCTGCGCCAATACTGCAAAAGGCCACATTGATTAACCAAATAGACAAGAACTCTGCATTTCGACAGTCTTCATTTCCGAGACACATTTTTTAAAGAGCAAAGTGTGAACTTGAGGAGTGAAAGTCTTTGGACCTGTTCCCAGGTTTTCCTTCGCCAGTCCAGCAAATGGCATAGGTAGGTACATTGTTTCAATGTTTTACGTCGAATACCTTGCGAAGTCGAGTAGTTGAGACGGCAAATAATTTGGCGACTATTCCTCCACTTTCATATACGCCATATATTTCACATTAGAGCTTTGCAGAGCAGGCAAAGGTACCTAGGAACATAACTGCAACAAAAAAAGGCGAAAAAATGGCGCAGAATTATTCATTTATTACAACTTGTTATTAGAAAATAAAATGCGTTCTACGATGATAAATGACCATGGAAATTTAAAGTCATACCTATCTGAAGATTTACGTTTTCAAAGATTTCAGAACGTATAGGGAATTTGAGGTGTGTACCGTCTCGAATAGGTTTACTGTTCGTTCTGTTGAACTTGTGCTATACCTGTTTACCACCCGTATCATCCTCACCCACCTCATCAAGCTCATCCTCCTCGCAAGGAAACACTTCCGTCAATCCTCGTAGGTTGAAAGCTCAAATATAAAGTTTTAATCCGTTCGACCTCAGAGCTTGTTTGTTTCCACGGGAGGCCCAACTCTCCGTCCATTGTATACGAGCATAGAGAACGCGGTGCCGTCCTAACAAGTTGCGAATCCTCGGCCGAAGCTGAGAAACATAGTATGCATCGCTAGTGTTGGCCGGCTTAACTCTCTCGGTGTGAGATTGGAAATCGATTTTCGTCCTGAAATACTCCACACGGATGTAAACCATTAAGAAGATAAACAGATTTCGCGCTAACGTAAATATTCCATCTCGAAGCAGCGCTATCCGATGCTCTGCTCAGCTTAACTCGCATTAGAAGCCATTGAATTTGCTATTTGCTGAATTAATTGTTCAGAATCGTAAGGAAATCATTTTTGGTTATGAAATCCGTTGCTGCGTAATTGGTTCATTACGACGTCCCTGTAATACGTAAACATCAGAGTATTGGGGTCGTTAAAAAGTCTATATAAAAGTATATTCGATTTTGATTTTTACAGGCCATTAAAGTTCATATTTTTGAACGTTGAAATATTAATGTTCGTGTTTTTTTTTTTTTTTTTTTTTTTTTTTTTTTTTTTTTTTTTTTTAACTTATAGATGACAAAGAGATTGCCACAAATTGCACTGTTTTGTAAATGAGTTATATTGTTATAATATCGATTTCGGCGATTGGGCCATCATCATAATGATGCCCTAATCGCCGAAATCGATATCACAATATAATAACTCATCTAATGTCAGTGCAATTCGTGACAATTTCTTTGTCTTCTATCCTGATGTTCGATTAGATGACGCTTGATTGATTTCGGTTTATTATTCAATAAT
>JASJUZ010000686.1:0-39994 GCA_037159825.1 Tupiocoris notatus | reverse complement strand
AAATCCAAATAGAGCCAAAAATTCGCAGTTTTTAGCAATTACATTGAAACGTACTGGGAACTTTGTTTGGAATCCTAGAAGTTAGTGCCTACATTTCATTCAAGAATTTTGTTTTTCACTCTAGAAATAAAAAATATAATTGTTTTTGCGACTGTTCAATTCACACGTGATTTAATTTCAAGCAACCAGTTCAAGCTCAACCGCTTGTCAATTTATGCTCTAAAACATCATTCACATTTATTCAAGTTTCGAAAGGTGATTGAAAAAAAATTATTTTCCACCATCAAACTATGTGATTCATTATCATGGCAAAATTGATTTCGCATGTACGCCAATGAACTTTCAATTGGTAAAGAAAAAAAAAGAGTACGCAATGTAACTGCATTTATTTCGAGACTTCGTTCAATTATGTTGATCTTTGCGCCCCGTAGAAATTGGCAATCGTTGATCTCAGTACTGTAAGTTGTCCAAAATCCAATAACGTCTTGATTTATTTATTATTTAATTTTGGATGTGATTAGAAACTTTTTCTAAAGGCGATAGAATTATTTATTATTTAATAATTAAGATGAGAAAATCGTCACTTTTTTACTTTTATGCATACCCAGTAAAATGGAAGTATTGTGATTGTTCGAGAAGTCGAATTCGGAAGACATTTTCTTTGTACTTTACTCAGTTGAAACACTTTCAGAGCTTCGAACTTCTCCGTTATGAGCTTTTTTAACTATTTCTCTCGTGGGTATTTTCTGTTTACATTTCTACCGGCAGCAAAAATCAATATATTTGAACATTTGAGGTCTTAAATTTTTTTTACCCTTGCTATAAAAACGATTTTTTTTTTTTTTTTGTAACAATATTGTATTTATTTTGCAGCCTTTGAATGAGCTTCTCGGTTTTATAATTGGTTATACCTCTGTACCGACTTTAAGGTGAAACTTAAGTGTGATCTATGCACATCAATAGTTTCGTGTAATAATGCGAATGGTATCGGATGTTCGTAGGCGCAGCAGCCGGAGGCAGTGACGATTGGATGAAAGGCCGTGCCGGAATCAAATATTCGTACACGGTTGAACTTCCTGGAGGAGGGGAAAAAGGATTCGACTTGCCACCGTCGCAGATCCTCTCCGTATCCCAGGAGACCTGGGAAGCCTTGAAATCAATGGGTATGTTCATTTTGGACGAAAGGCGACGACACAGGAAACGCAGGAATCCGATGAGTGGAAAATGATCGTCGGCCATTAAAAATGGACGCCACAAGCTCGTTGATTGGACAGGTGGTATTTATTGCAAAATCGGTTCAAATTGTTCTTAACATTGAACTGGGCGAAGTTTTTGAAATTCGCGACAAACCATTACCTACCGCCTTTGCACCTTTCAACGCGAGTTCTAGCTCTGACAATAGCAATACTTGTTATCTTCTTGCCAATATCGTCATCCGGATTGCTAGAAGATATGCGCAGTTGGAATTGAAGCCAAAATACATCCAGCGCCACTTAATATCACCTTGAAGAAAATCGACTAGTCGAAACTGTTATTTTGGACCTCAAGAAAATTACTCTTCAATGCAATGGTGACGTTCACGCGTCTCGTAGTCCACCGATTCAATTCACCACTGACGTCGAATTTGATATGCGAGGCTTTCTATCTGCTCCATAATACATCGACCATAGCCATAAATATTATTTGGAATTTATTAAATAATATTTACCCGATTAATGCGAACTGATTCCGTGAAATACTGGTTGACGGTATAAAATGCGAAAAATCCATCTAAAAAAAATTGTACACTCTCTCAGTAGATTACCCAACTCAAAACAATATTACGTAAAAATTATTCGCTTTTTTGCAGCTAGTGCAGTTCAAACTAGGACAAGTAATGGAATAGAGATTATATACAATCTTCGTTGGTGAACCGAAAATGTGAATGGTTAATGATTTTTTGTATTAATTTATTTTAAATGCCCAACGAGGTTGATTTATGTCACCTATACCTACCGATCTGTAGTTTTTAGAAATTATTTTGGGTTAATGAAAATAAAATGTCCGCAGTCCGCGACGGTGATTTATAATGTGCGTAGTATTTAAGAACAGTTATCACGTATTTTATGTGGGCCCTCCTATTTAAACTTATATTTATTAAGATTTCGTCTCTAGTAAAATAAAATCATCTTTGGCATTAAAATGATGAATTCTTCTGCCGATTAAACAAATTGTATTTCGAAAAGTTCAATCGGTAGTTCGTTAAATTTTGTTGTTTCTAGAAATGAATTCTTTATGAAATCATTGTACTGACGATAATGTACTTAGAATTAAAAGAAGTTCCCAATAGATTTGTGTCTATTCATCCTTGGCAATACAACCGCCCTAGAAAAAATTAATTTTATCAACTTCAAAATTTGATGTTTTACGTTTGAAGGCAAGTAGAATCCAAATTTATATTGATAAATTCTGTTCGTTCATCAACACTTTTCTGAGGCAGATATAATGGAACGACAATACGACTAGGTTTTTGAACCATAGGTGTTTTTGAGTACAATTTATAAAGATTTATTGACGCTGAATTGACTGAGACCATAACGGAATCAATAGCCATAGTGATTATCATAAACTTGATCACAAACTGATGAAAATCGCCTCAATTATGTGAAATGTTGACGGGACATATGAGGAGAAAAAACATATGAAAACTTTGTGGTATATTTGATTCACACTAGAGAAGACCAGAGATATACGCACATAATCTCAAACGTATTTGGTCATGTAGCGATCAATGTGAAGAATAGATTCGTCGTTTTTAAAATATATTACACGATAACAAACTGAAAACTATAACTCCCATTACGGCAGACGAGAAATCCGCTCGTCACAATTGTACTTTGACTCCTAACTACAAATAAACGAAACAATTTCATTACGCTTTGACTAAAGAAAAATATACTTAGCTAGGAATTTGCAAATCAACAGTCGTTTTATTTCCTGTACCGACATAACGCTTTATCCAACGGCGAATTGCACTTTTCGAATCGTCGCATGAATAAAATAGTTTAGGTTACACAGCGATAATTTCATCGCAGAATTCTTTGAAATACAAAAGAATCAAAGGGACGAAAGAGAATTTTTTTCGAGATACAAAACGAAACAAGCCTCAGTTTTGGTATGATAAAATTATACGTGAAGTCTTCTATACAATAAAAGTAAAAGATATGTCACAGTTCCCAAGGAAAATGGCTCTTGGAGCTCATGCTGATTATGGAACAGGGGTGACAAGTGATTGGAGCGATATCAATTGGATGTGTAACAAATTATGCATAAAAGGCGATTGATTCGATCGGTAAAGATAGAACCGATTAATCAATCTCGAATGAGAATGTGTCAGCGAAAATGAGGTAAAATTTTTACTCTCGCGGCTTCTGATTTTCGGTAACGGACCAAAGATTTTAAATTACACTTAGTATCACAAAATTACACGCAATTGTCTAGTACAATAAATTCATTCAAGATTAAAATAAATCTTTGAGGCTTTTCACTCGTTCAGTCTTTGTTCAGTGGTCTCTACAATAGTGTCGGGCGTCGATGGAGGGGGCACAGGTGGCAGCAATGTTTGCTTCGATTGACAACTAGTATCGCTAAGTTCGGTGTCGCTACTTGCGGTAGATTTGCTACTATCCATCATCTGCTGATCTTGGAGCCCAGGCTCAGTCTTCGATTGGGAATCCTCGTCCATAGTTCGGACAGATGCTTCGTCATCGTGCGGATTGTAGTCATCGTCTTCCTCATCATCTTCAACTGCATCACCTGCCAGGGAGTCTCCGTTTACTTTGCGCAGTCGCCGGCTCCGCGTAGCGTTCTCCTCAGTATTTTCCACTTGTTCCACATCCTCTTCGCCAGTTTTCAAATTAATGTACGTCTTGACTTTGGTCGTTGAGTTTTCCATCATCGATGGTTGCTTTTTGGGGAGGAAGCGATCGTCTTTGCCGTTTTCTCCGTTGTCTTTGAAGACTAGAAATTTCGGACTATCAATCGATGGGTTTGCTGTCTCAGCCCAAATTTCCATACGTTCGACTTTCATATAGGCGTCCGGCTTGACAAATTTGGGTTGGTTGAAGTGGACTTTCATGTGGTCACGGAGGAAATGCAATTGTGGAACCGTGTAGTCGCAGTACTTGCAAACATACGGGCCACCGCGCGGGTTTGAATGGCAGCGGATGTGGCTTGCAACGCCATCTTTTCTATTATTTGTGTATGGACAATGCGGGCAGCGACTGATGGCGTCCAAATTGGTGCCCTGCACCAATCCGCCGTGAGCCAAGATGTTCTTTTGCTGCATTAACATTAGTGCTTGCTCATCCGCCATCGACAGTTTCATCGCTTTGCCGCAACGGTCGACGGACCGGCGGCGAAGAGATGATGTATCGTCTGTGTCGTTTGTAGCGTCATCGTCATTATCACTGAACACTGCAGCTGTTCGCTTGCCGTCCTTGTGGTTGACCTCGTTTTCTTTGTGCTTCTTCAAATGCTGTATATAGTTTGCGTAATATTTTACCGAATAGTCACACCGGTCACAGCTGTAGCGCTGCTTCGATCCATGTAGCATCAAATGAATTTTGTACTGATCCCGTTTCTCGAAAGCGGAAGGGCACTTGTGACATTTGTAGCGTTTTTCTTTGACCTTACCGTTCTTAACGTAGGTCGCATAGGTAAAATTGGGATTCCCATGTATCAAAAGGCCGAATTCAGGATCCATCAACGGAGGGGATTTTGCTGGAGAACGGCTGCCTTCTGATTTCCTCTGATCGCCAGAGGTAACGTTGTTTTCGATTTTTATTTTAGGAGTCCGCAACGGTCGCTGGCCTTTGTGTACCATCTCGTGTTTGAGCAAATTGCCGTACGTTTTAACGGCGTAGTCGCAGAATTTACACTTGTGAGGTCCAGGTCCGCCATGAAGGGTTTCATGATATGACAAGGTGAAACTTTTGTAAAACTCAGCAGGACATTTTGAGCATTTGAATACCATTAGAGAATCATTTGCTCCGTTTTCTTCTTTTTCACTGGAGCTAACGACCCAGACGGCCTCTTGAATGCCGTTTGAAACGTTGACGATCTTTGGCTGTGGGTTTTTCATATCTATATCGTAAACTTGGATGAGAACTCGGGTCCTCTCTTGATAATCATCCGTGTGGACTTTGTAGTGCGTTTCTACATGAGTCTTCTGCCTAGCTGTGTAAGAACAAGATTCACATTTAAAGACCAGCTTGAGCTCATGGAACCTCATATGAATCTTCATGTCCTTTTCGTGGAGAAACCTGGCCGGGCACATACTGCAGAAGCATAGAATCCTTCGGTCTGGATCGTTCTTTACTTTTGACATTGTCCTTTCAGTGTCACCGTTCAGTGCAGCTACAGCAGCAAACTCGTTTGGTTGGTTTGTTTCAAACTCGTGAAGACGCTCCTTCATTTGATCGATTTGCTCGTCTTCCGCTACTGAGGAATCGACGATACCAACGATCAGCCCGTTCAAGGCCTGATGCACTTTCGAATGTGAAGCAAGAACTCCAGCGTGGCAGCAGACATAGCTGCAATCCGGGCACTTGATCTGATTAGGAGACGGCGATCCGCCAGAACTGTGCATTTTCTCGTGTTCGACAATATTTGTTTTCCGCATGTTCAGGTGAGGACAGAAACGGCATTTGAACATTTTGACAAGACCGGCCGCCCTGGAAACCCAAACCATAGGAACGTCCGGGTACCCGGTGGTGTCTGTACGACTGATATCAACAGGAGCGTGGACAGTAATTGGAGTTTTGTCCAAGGCTGAAGCTGCTACGGCTGGTGAAGATGTCGGCTGCTCTGTGGCATTGTGGCGACCGTGGAGTCTGACATGAAGGGCAAGAATTGTGTTGTTAGGAGCTCCATAGGAACACTTGTAGCACTTGTGCGGGCTGTCAGGCTGATTATGTCTTTTACGGTGGTAAATCAGCTGAGTTTTATTAACAGCTGTGTAAGGACATTGCAAACAGGCCAGATGACCAGTTTTTCCATCCTGCAACAACAACAAAAATTGCTGATTCAGAAAATATTTTGAATTATGTTATTTATGTTATTTTTATGTTATTTATAGGACCAGCTTTCAGTTTGCACAGTTAGTGCTTTAGTCAACATATTGAATTATTATCACTATACTAAAATATTGAATTAAAAACTTACTTTTCGGTCTTTGTTGGCCTCTCCATGAGAATTTGAGTGGGCTGTGAGGTCACTGAAAACAAATTAAACGATTTTAGAAGCTTGATAAAACGTTTCGATAGAGAAATACACAACTGGGACAAGCAGTGTTGCCAATTAATCCACTGAATTGTTATTCAAAAATTTGCCATGGATTTTTAGAAATACTCACTCATTATCTTGGGCATAATAGGGGCACTGCTGGCACTTGAACTGTTTCCGATTCAATGTGCAGACGAAATGCTTTTCCGAATGTGCTTCAAGCTCGTTCCACGTTCGACAGGTGAACGGGCAAGTCTCGCACAGGAATTCTGGACCTGTAATTATAATGATTATAAACATCTATCACTAAAATAAATTAAAATAATTCAACTCGCTTGCCGGGCATTTCAAAGACTAAATATTTGGATAGGATGATTGATTTATAACAGAGTTATTAAGTAGGATTCTGATTCACCTGCCAAGCAGCGATAACTCAAGAACAATTAAAGCTATGAACCTTGCTGTGTTATCATTCTATTCTACGTCCAAAATCTACAGAAATTCATATCAAATACACCTCTCTCTAAAAATCTTGGAAAATACAAACTTACCCCCTTGAAATCCTACTAAAAGTACCGTTAAAATTGAGGTGGCCATTTGGCTAAAGAATTGAGCTATTGTCAGGCCAAAATAGATTTTTAGTGAAAATTTCAAGTAAGCAACTTTTGGAGTTTCTTCAGAAAATTGTTGACGGTGGACGGACAGAAATTTTTTATTGGATAATATTATGATTTTACATATCTTGAAACGTAAAATATCAAATTTGAGGGGGAGTTAGAAAACTTTTTTTATGCGATTTTCAGCCGATGACAATGGTTTGTTATTGAATAATAAACTAAAAGGGGAGATTGAGTCAAGACACCAACTTTTGAAAGTAGTGTTGTTCTTGTGGATGTGTTAATTAAAGGAGTGCTATCAAGGGCCGCTGGAGTGCATGGGACATGGTTAAGCCGTAGCCTGGCCCTAACCTTTTCATAGCGTAGCCGATTAGATTTGGCATTTGCTTATATACGCCATCTGCGGATTACGTACGTTGAGCCCCCTTGTTTCACCAAAGCTGCCTTCTGAACACATGCTTATATTCAGATCCTCGTTATTAATGTGATTTTTGTATTTCTGAGAGCCTAACAGATCGGAAGGAGAAATAATAAATATCTTGGAAACACCCCACTCCACAAAAATCACATGATGTTGACCAGTGAACATTATTTCCACTTTAGTGTCGTAACTCATCAAGTTTTGGTGATTTTATGCTGAAGATGGTTCAACTCAAATATCAGCCAACGGTGTTTTGAATTAGAGGAGACGATTAATACTTCTTTTAATCATTTGGTTACATTCTATAGCTCTTTAGAGATTCATATTAGATTTTCTGTTGCTCATTACGTAAACTCACCGTTTTTCTCCCTTTCTCCTTGATCTCCATTTTCTGTTGGAACATCGGTCTCCTGTAACAACAATGAATTGAAAAAACCAAATTAAAAATGGATCAAAGCACACTGTCATTTTTGAAAATTTGCAAGATTGTAAAGACGCATTTGGTGCTCCTAAACAAAATCAGTTTCTCAAAAACACACCTTTGCAACGAGCACTTGAGTAGTTCAAGGAATGGCCACAATACATTGTCAAGGTGGAGTATTACAATGTCACAGGATAATCTCTAGTTATTCAGTTAATCATTAACAAACTCACCTTCTTGGAAGATTTACTTCCTAGTTTCTTCTTTTTCTTCGACCCCTCAGCAGCATTGCGGTAATGATCCCTTACATGTTCGAGCACAACTTCTCGATCGCCATCCCTAAAATTAAAAGTCCACAATTGAAACTCTTTGCTCATTTCAAAAGCAAAAATTTTAGATAGAACGGGGAATTCGCGTCGATCTTTTTTTTTATTTTGAAAGTAAATGCATTTGTAAAAATTACAGATTCCAGTGAAGTTTTCAAGTTTGAAAAATGGCTCGAACCAAAGGGAGCTTACACGTCACTTGATCTCCACCTGTGGAGATAGGACGACGAAGTGGGTGGTTACCATCCCTGTATCATCAAAATTTGTGATAACAATTGTTTTTCTATGACTTTCTCGTTTCTCAAATTCGCATATTACTGTAACATTACCAAAGTACTATGATCCTGGCATTACTTTCTTGATTATAGATGCAAGTATAGTCTTTCATTGTTAAACGTTTGCCTTGATTTAACAAAAGCATCAGTAGTCTTCCTGACATGTCTCCAATTTCGTATTGTGTTATACTATTTTGCGTAACAATGAGTATGGCAATACGCGTGTCTGTAACTTCTCTCCCACTCACCTGAAATTACATTTCTTGCATTTCCACATCGTCTTCTTCGTTTCAGCATTTGGTTTCTTCTTTGGTGGCGGCGAATCGTTCTCATCGACTGATTCTGGTGGCCGTTTACTCCCGATGGCTGTTTTCTGCGGTGACTCTGGCTTCCCATCGCGGGGAAGAATTCTCTTTGGATATTTGGGCGGCTGTTGTTGAGTTTCCATCTTGATCGTTGTCAAATATTTGTTATACTGAAACAATAATTTGTTTAATCAGTCAAACTTGATTAAGGGAAAGATGATTTTGTTATTGTGTGGAATCGTGCGCTGTGGGGAAGAATTACTAGAGAAGCTAGGGTTTGACCTTGTATTCCACGGTCCAGAGCACTCAAGTGGCGATAGGAAACACCAGGCACAGTGGAAACGTTCTGGGCCTCGTTAGAAGAGGACTCTGATTTTGGGATAAATTGTTGTGACCCTCTTTAGGTAGTCCTATACTATTGTCATTTTTTCCTGAAAATTTTCAGGCTACCCCTTGATTTTTTGGGAAAAATGTTTTGCTTTTGATATTGCTCAAATTTGGCATAATGATAGTTGGTGATGTGTATATCAATAATATATGCTAAATTCCTCGTTTCTTGTACCCTTTATGTATGAAATATAAGTTGATAAATGGGATTTCTCTAGTATATTTCACACAGTCTTGAATACTGCATAAACCGTTGAAAAATGGATAGGTACATTACTTGGGGAAAATGAGGAGGACAATCAAAGTGCCCATCTTTTGGTATATTCAAACATATGAATTGACGATTTTTTGTTGAAGTAATCCAGGGCGGAAGTTACAAATCTTGGAAACTTCAAAGTTAGACATGTTATCTCCATTATGCTAAAACATGTAAAACCCACCATCTACCTACCTAATTATAGTTACTACTATACAAACATCTAACAACATCCAAGATCCTATGGGCCGCGACAGGAGGTGCTGGGGGTTGGGCGTCGGAGCCACCAGGGGCGCTTAGCACCAACTGTATATATAGTTTGAAAAAGAGGGGGACAGAGATAACAAATTTTTTACAGTAGTGCGATACAAGATCACGCTAGTTTTCTGTGGTTTCACAACTCGATCTCTCTCTGATAGACAAAGCATAGATGCCCTAATGAGGCCTAAATGGGTGAAAGTACTAAAGAATTATAAGATAAGAAAACAATACATGAACTTTCTCACTTTTGAATAGTTGCGACGTCCAGTTTCATCAGTTAGCAAAACCTTGGCTTTCTCATGCGTTGGATCTCGCACCGTCTTGAGTCGAATATGCTTCGTTATATCCCAACGCCAATTCGAGCTGTAGTGGCAGAGAGAACATTGGAACGGCCGTTTGTTGAGGTGACCGACTATGTGTACGTGGAAACGTGATGCGTTGACGCCCAGAATGAGCAATGGGGACATTTGAATACCTGCAGGGAAAATAGAAAAATTAAAATCGGTCGATTTCCCCAAGGTGAACTAATTGAAGGCTCATCGAGTTCGAGTTTGGAGGATTTAAGGGTTGCAGAAGTATAAGGGCAGATAATCAGATAAGGGCAAAATGTTGTCATTGGCAGAAGAGATAAAGTCGAAAGTGATTCTTGGAATATTTTTGGCAACATCAACCATCTGTCAGGTGCATAGACGAGAGGTAAATATCATCTTGCAAAGTGAAAAATAAACTTACTTCTTACAATATTCTCAAGTTCAAAAAAAAATTATAGGACTCAAAATTGCAACTACAATTGTTTGTAAGGTGGGTTCTTTCTGATTTGTTTTCAAGGTTGTTCGACAACCAGAGGGCCACTCGGCCCCAACTTCTCCTGGTGGATAAATAAAGCACATCAATCTATCAACTTGGCTAACCAACAACATCCTGTCTCAAACTCTTCCACATTTTAAAGAGAATGAGAACTTAAGAAATGCTTAGCCATCGAACGTAGAGCTAACTCTGCAGTCTGTACAGGAGAGAAATTGGGAAAAATTTCAATTGACAGTTTTATAACAACAAATACGAATCTGTCAGTGAATTATCTTCAAAATAAAGCATTTTATATAATCTTCAGTAGTAAATGAATTGAGAGAAGATACTGAATTTTGGTAAGTTATATACAACATGCGAATGCAAGAGGAGAAATAATTTGATCACTTACACCAATAACTACTTTTTGTTTGTCAAGAGTTAGAAAATTAGACCAACTCCTTAGCATTACTTGATTCAAGATATACGCGGAGGAGCATGATCAACAACCAAGTATCGCAAACACTGTGGTGGCAACAAGTATAGAGAGGCGATTTCCAGGCATCAAATTGGATTACACAAGGACTTTGAACAGCCGATAGGATTTGAGAATCACAGGTACAAGGATGTGACGTGTGAGTGTTAAGTTCTATGATGTATTTTCCCTTTACAAGACAATGAGCAGTGGGAATAAAAACGAGTGCCCTTATTTATTCAATTCCCTGGAATTTTCACCAATTCTTCGTTGGCCTCTTCGGCTCAAAACTTCAAAAGCCCTAACCAACTAATCAATCAATTATATACAGTACTAACTTAGAATACTACGAAAATGTGATCGATCTTCAATCTTCTCATACAGCCGGAGTAATAACCCTTTAAAATTTTCAGTTCATCATGCTCATCCTTGTAATTGAAAGTACATGCTTAAAAAAAGATGAAATCAAGCATTAGGCAATCCTGTGTCACAGGAGACCGAAAAGCCACAGAATCCCACCTCGGATTTCGTCCGACTGATCACCTTTCCCAGCAGCAGATGAGAATCTACTTCCACTTTACGCTGCAATAATATTGTCACATACCTAACAAATGTGGGATCGGTGGCTCGCTTTGCGAACAGAAGCAAGCCTCACGGGTCGGGCGGGTTTTGAGGGCTGATACCTTTTTCGTGTTGACATCTTTGGAGTTGATAGCCTCCTCTTGGCCGTCGGTCGCTGTCCCGTAACCAGGTTTTACTTCGATACCGACAAAGACTTTTTCTTCGCTGATTTTGAGGGGCGAAGATGCGGGCGAAAGAGCGCTGCTGCTCTGAGAGGAACTGGTTCCTCCTCTTTCCGTGTGGTTCCAGATGAACACTTTGTTTTCCATTGGGTGCGGCTTCAATTCAACTACACCGATACCGCAGTCTCGGTTCTCGTCATCGTCCGGAAGCTCTGGAATGCTGATCGTGGGCACCGGACGAGGATTTGGCACTTCTTTGCACGTCTGAAGATGCAACATCAGATCGGTGCTTGTTTTACACCTATGCCTGCAATATTGACACCTTGTGGAAGACGATTCAACGTATGGCACACCTTGAGATCCATAACTGCTTTCGCTTTGGTCATCCTTCTCGCCGGGCATATGCGACTTCTGATGTTTTATATGCTCCGTCAAACATTTCGCTTCGTGACCGCAAAACGAACAAGTTAAAGTTCCTTCCAAGTTCGCGCTTGTCATTAATTTCTCCTTGAGTTTATCGAAAAACGAGGCGTTTTTCCTTTTAAAACTATCGCTTTTCCTATCGTTTTCCGAAAAATTGGGCGACTTGGGCGGTTCTAAATCTTTAAAATGGCTATCGACATTGACTAGAGTCGTGAAGTCTTTAATTGGTTCGGTGCCGCAAACTTTGTTGACATTCTCTTTGGTAAGCTCACTCGGCTTGGGTAAAGGCTTCTGACCAGATTGTAAAGGTATCAGATTCGGGATCGGTCGTTTCTGTTTTTTCTCACGGAATATCCCACCGATCTGATGTTCGTCCAGTTCGTGAAACTTCGTTGAGGTTACCTCTGAAATCGCACACTTTGCAAGTGTATTTTTCTGTATGAATGAGCGGCCGTCCGTCGGCCGACTGGTTTGAAATGGAAGGCGTTTCACGTCCGGCTGTGGAACTGTTGTCGCCTGGGATGTCCAACTGGGCTTGGACAAAGTCGGCTGGATTCTGTAAAACCATCACCTCAAATTAGAGGAGAGTTCTCAATTGATTTAGTACTCGCCTCGATTGGAACAACTGCCATTTTTGAACCTCGATGCACAAGATTTATCGAGAAACAGACCTTTATTGATATAATAATCGTGATACATGTATTGGAGGATTAAATAATTCTATTTTTCTTTGTGGTATGTTTGGGAGCACTTGGGACAACGTATGTGCTGCATGACAAACTAACTTGCACATGAAATGGAGAAGCGGAATTTGACTTAGTAGCTTCTATTGGCTCTCATTAGTTGCATTCCTGATCCAATGAGCTGGCTGAAAGGTTAGGTTATTATCTATTGCTTCCCTTTCCCCCTAATGACATCTTGAGGATCTTGTCGCTGGTCCATCCGCAACCATGACATTTTACAACATTACCATCTTCGACATACAAGCTCCAGTTCACATGAATAGGGGTTTTATTCCTTAGTTCGCACCGGCATAATGGTTCAGTTGTACCCTACTGGTCCGGCGGTACCAGTTTGATTCCCGGACGTTAGAGTTCATCTTTTGACATTAGCTAAGTTTACTCAGTAAGGACTATAAGTAATTCAATAATGACAATTCGGTGTCTATGTTTGACATTTAGCTCTCTTTGGGAAAAATTATCTGCCACCTTCACCTTCATGCTTCTTGGCCGACTAAATTCTCCATTCTCGGCTCGATGGAAAATCCTATAATTTTTCAACTTAACTCGAATGATAGTCGACTGTGTCATTCACTTCGGTCGGATCGGGACTGCATTTTGTTGCCGCTTCCACACTTTGCCTTTTTTCTTTCCAATCACACTCGTACTTCACATCACGTACTCTGAAATGCGTTCATTTTGTAAGAGAGCGTTTGAATTCAATAAAAAATGGGGAAATAGTAGGTTTTAATAATAATTTTTTTTTTTTTTTAAATTTCTGACAAGGTTTGAGAATTAACATGATTTTTTTAACAAAGGGCAAACTTCTGATTATTTTTCAGTACTAGATGGTTATTAGTTTATTGTGTGTTCATTCAGATATTTTGTTAAAAAAAAAGGTTCAAGTGTTTGTTCAGATTTTTATTTTCCGTTAAAATAGGTAAGTACCTAATGATAATTAGACTTTTCTATTTTTCGAAAAATATGTACAGTGTTTATTTAAAATTTTTGCTAAATTAAGTTTAGGTGTTCATCTAAATTTTTGAAATTAAATTGGTGTAAATTTTTATGAAGAGTTTTCATCTTAAAATAAGTGTTGGTGTTGGTGTTTACTTCTTTTTTTTTAGTTAAGTGTAGGGTATGATTAATATTTTTGTTGTAAAAAAAGCCCATGTTATTTATATATTTTTTCTTTACTTTTTATTTTTATTTTTATTTTTTTTTTAATTTTTTTTTATTTATTTATTTTTTTTTTTGTTAAATAGGTTAAGGGAATCAATTAGATACTTTGAACGAGGGTTTAACGAGTTGAAAAACAATTGAAAACATGGCACTAAGGATTTTCGCGCCTCGAGTAGACTTAATGCAGTTTTAATTCAACTTAATACAGTTTTTTTTAAATTTCACTAGTTGAAAAAACACAACCGCTTTCAATACGGTGCATGCAAGCAACAGCCCCTGGTGTAACCCGAATGAAGATCCTCCAAACCTCGACCGGGATGCAAAAGAGAGATTGAAAATTAATTCCAAAATAAAAAGCTTTCTATTAAGGTTTGGTACCTTGCGGTTCTGGTTTTGACCTGATCTCCTTAGAACGGCCATACTGTCGATATCGCCCCGGGAGAATAGCGTCAAAATGTAGTCGAAATTGTGAAAAGAATAGCGCTTGACACGGTCCGCGTCGATTTATTCGTTCACTGCATAGCGTGGGGAAAAAATCGCATCAATCGAATATTTTGCTACGGTTACGGCTTTCAAAGATGGCCACGTATCGGATAGGAAAGTCGGGGAAATCATAACAGGACACGCAATTAAAGGATCTAGGTCACCTGATCTAGGATGGAGTTCAGCTGCACACAATTGCAAGCGAGTCGTCGCCATACGCAGGGAAATCAATAAAAGTAATTCCGGCAAGGTTCAGGAACGGATCCAAAAGGAATTCGGGAAGATAGAGCAGACGAGGCGATCCAAAACGGAACCGTTACAGAAGGTTACTTGGATACTTGAAACGTAGTAACTAGGAGATCCCGAACCGGACGAAGATAACCCGATCTCGCGAATAAAACTCGGATCAATGGGATTCTTTGTGAATTAAATAACGGCTAATACGGTTAGAGTTGAGGCGACGTCAGAACTCGGGTAAGAACCTTCGGTTGGGTGTAACCTTCCATAAAGGAGGGGGCTAGCGGTCGGAGGGGAATAACGTTAGGTGAGTGGGGGAGGAGCCGGCTCTAGAGCCCGAAGCCGGTGTCACAAGGTAGGTACCTACGTTACATCGCCTGCTGTAATCGGCTCTTGGGGACACAAATTTAGGGGTTCCCTTGTGATTTGTAACTAGCTTTTATTCCAGGTAAAAAATTGAAATAATTTATGCATTTTTAGATTTCAAATTTTTTGGTTTAAAGTTAGAAGAAGACAGTAAATTATAAAAATAAAGAAAATATTTCTTGGTTTCTGTTATTAATGAAACAATGTTCTAAAAATTACACGAACGGCTTTTAATCAATTCTATTGACTGTTGTAGTAAAGTGGACTACAGTTCACCTTGCCAGGTTTTTAGAGAGCCTAATATTTATTAAGAAGAACACGCGTTAATAATGGACCGGCGAAAAATAATTAAACAGGTAAAAAATGGCAAAATAGGTTTGTAACAAAATAGGTTTTCCTACTGAAGTTCGATGATTTTCAAATGAACGCCGTCGCATATATAAATTTGTATCATTTTTAATTTTTTATTTATGTAAATATCATAATTCTTATTTAACTAAATGAGCTCCTTACATCAGGCCCCATCAAAATTTAAAAAGACGAAGGAGCTTTATCAGGTAAATTGTAAGGAATAATCATAAAAATATGGAAAACAAGAGACGTCGTAAATGTAGAAAAATCAAAATAGTTATTTTTGTTTTGTTCCGAAATTTTATTAATTAGGTAAGTATAATTTATTAATCGTTCTAACAAGTCTAAATCCAAATTTTAAAGCGAAACCCTAATTAAAGTTCTGAATATCGACCAATCTACTTACTACAAAAAAAGTTAATCTTTTTTAAAATGTCACAACGTTTCTCATGTGAAAAACTGTCATTTTTCATATCAAAATAAATTTTATGGTTACTTGGTTAAATCGTGCGTTTTTGGTGGTTACCGCGTGGTGGATTGTGGTGGCCATTAGAGACACAGGATTTTACAAAGTAACCAAAATCCTACTATTAAGTTTTTAAAAGAAACAAAAATTCACTAAAACTCACCACTGTCCAGGCACCAATTTTTGAATCAATAAACGGACGAAATAAAATGTAAAAAAGGCTTTATTTTGCACTCAACGCTTCATAAACATACGTTCAGCTCGTATGAACCGTCACATCAATAATTCGTAATTTCGTACCGTCTTCGTTAACTTCCTATTCGCTCTCATTCGCCCAGCATTATTCATTAAGTTCATAATATTTTATATTGTTCTTGCCCTATTAAGGCAATGGATGTCTATCAATATCGCACTACTTTCTATCCAATCTCATAATTATAACGTTTTTCGGCAGATAGGTCCCATTGGAAGCATATTAATCTAGAATAAGTAACAAATAAAATAAATGCTACGAAGACCAATACCAAAAACAAGGTTGCCTACCCAACTAGGTCTCTCAAGCAGTTAAATGTAAAGTTTGCATGATTTTATAATTATGTTGTTCCCAGCTTAGTTTAGCTCTTTGAATTACGAAAATCACGTCGTTCAGTGCGAAATCCGAGAAAAATTTGTAAACGTCAAACCGTTGATGCGTTCGAGTGTATATTATTTTTATACAGCGTGACTTTTCACACAGTATAATCACTCAAAATATAACATAAAGTTCATTCTTGCATCTTTAGCGACTAATTTCTACGTTTTATGCCATTTCTCCACATCAAGTTGTCCACTTGTTGCTCAACTCGTAGCTCTATTTGAGAAGGGCAACTTGCAGTTGCCATCTCACGTGTTAATCAAAAAAATATAATTACGGTCGCATACTCTAAATGGGGAATCAGCGTCGATTTTTTTAATCCAGAAAAAAAATGAAAATAACACTATGCAAACTTTCCATTTGGAAAATTAAAAACTTGTTATATATAGGTTCGAGTGGAGCATACAGATTATGTTTCAAATTGAAATGGCAGTTGTTACACAAATCGAGGGAGTTCATAACATAAACAAATGAAAAAGTATACAGTAGAAAAATTATTCGAATTGGCACCGTCGTCTCGTCATTTTCCATTGGTTGTAGACATTTTGCACGCAAATTATTGCAGTTTTCAAAACCGCAATGAGTTCATGGGCCTTTTTCTTCAAGCGTTTCATATTTTGAAAAAAAAAATGTGATGTGAAATAGCATCGCTATTTTTGCACATTTTCGACTCAAGTAACCAATTCGTGGCCACAGACAATAAACTGTGGATGATAACGCTAGATCTTTGAGCAGAGTCTGGACTCAGAACCGGTACCAGTTTTTGATCAAGTTATTTATCCTGATAGCTTAAAACGGTTCCAAGGTATAAAAGCTTTTGGGGGGAATATTCGACATTTTGAGAAATTTGGCAAGGTGTTAATTTGAGGAGGTATAAAAATCGTTCTATACTCGTTAGAATGCTCGTCAAATATCTCTTCGGCTGTATCGTAAAGCCGTTAAATTCGATTTTACATTGAGTAATTAGAAAAATCAAAATATTTTGAATTTACGACTTCCACCAAGCGGTTTGCCTTTACCTAGTCACCAACAATATGCTGCAAGGTGGAAACATTCACAGACGGTCAGGATAATTACAATTACAAGTGGCTGGTTTTCTTTTATCACAATCAAAGGAATGATTAACCATTGTACAATCATCTGCAGCATTTTAGCCGGGCATTCGGATTTTACGTACCTTGGAACGTAAAACAATACATTTTGTGGGGTTAGGCATTTTACGCGAGCGATTACAATGGTTTATTACTGAATAATAAACCTAAATCTACCACAGAAAAAAAGAAGCGAATTCTGAGTGAACATAATGTCAGTCAATTCTCTTGGGTTCTTATTATTTTGACAGGGCTAGTCGGGTTCTGACTCGAGACTCTTCTGATATTTTGGAATTGATAAGAATTTCTGAGTCACCAACCTGTTCATAGACAGCAGCACCTTCGCGCTCAAGTCTTAGCAATTCCAGTTCGCTTTGATCTATTTGATCCTCTTCGGTGACGAGTCCATCGTGTCGGAAGCTCCCACCTTCAACCGTCGCCTCGCGTTGCTTCCACTGACGACCAAATGCCCCACTGGTGGAACGTGGTGATTCATCTCGTGCACCGTCAGGCTTTGCTTGATTTCGGCGGTAAAATTGCACGCCGAACATTTGAAAGGGCCGTCGCCCGTGTGGTTTTTATTGTGCCGGTCCAAATTCCATTTGTAGGGCGTTCGAAAATCGCACATATCGCATTTGATCATCGGCATCGAATGGTATTTGACGTGCTTCGTGTAGCGGGCTTTCATATGCGTCACGTAGTTGCATTTGGTGCATCGGTAGAATTTCTTCTTGAGATGAACCATCCTCTCGTGCCGAGCGACCATCGAGCGGTTGGTCGACGTCATATCGCAAACTGTGCATTTGTAAATCTGCGCTCCCGTCTCGTCCGTGTAAATCCTTTCTTCTCCGTTTTCGTCTTCCACCATGGCCTCTTCGGCATTTTCCATTTTGATCTGTTTCGTCTTGGCTTTGACTTTATCCGAACGATTCCGCTTACCGGACGAACTCAAATGCACCATATGCACGTGCCGCTGCAATTTCTGACTATGCTTCGACGCGTAGAGACAGTGGTCGCACTCGTAAATTCTAATATTATGCTCGTGCACTTGTTTCTGGTGTACAAATAGAACCGCGGATTCTGCGTATAATAGTCGCACTCGACGCAGGAATAATTCCGTTTAACTTTACACTGCGGTAACTCTTCACCTTCTGCACCTTCTTCTACACCTTCGGCAGCACCTTCGCTCGCCTCGCCCTCGCTTAGATCGTAATAGTCGAACTCGTCCGGATCTTTGGCGGAACTTCGGTGCCGAAAAGGGCGTCGCCGCTGACGACGCTTCGAACGATCAGATTATTCCCGCTCCGGGTGACCATGGACGGGGCAGCCATCGCTCTGTAACGGGGAAAATCACTCGTGAACGTTTGTGAATGTTTCCACCTAACAACAGATTGGAAATTCCTTAGCAACAATCTTGATTTTCATCATTTCTATTTATCTTAATGGTTCAATATAAAGTGGAGTTATTCGCATTAGGATACGGCTGAAAAATGTTTTGATGAGCATGTCAACCAGTATAAAACGATTTTTAGGGCTCGACAGACTCAAGTTACGCCATCATTGCCAATTCGTTAAAATCTCAAAAATTCCACAGAAAAACTGCGGTTACTTGAGAACCATTCAAGCTATCATGCTGGGCTATCGAAATACATAAATATAAACCATAGTGGCGTGTATAGATCACACAGTACATCCACTTTTGAGTCCGTAGACCGGTATAACCAATCATAAAATCGAGAAACCCGTGCAGAGACCGCAACTACAATTTTTTTTTTTTTTTTTTTTACTAGATTGGAGACCGAAAAACTAATGTGAACCAACTAGTTCAATAACGCAGATCTACGGTGCGTGAGTCTAACGATACCGTTAAAGCTCTGTAAAATAGATCATTTTTACAGCAACGGGACCGAAAAATAAAAAAAACCACGAATAAAATATCGAAGAAGTGAATGACGTGAATGAAATGAAAATGGCTTGAAATTTCGCTGAATGCTAATATAAAATGAACACACTCGTATAGAAAATAATCTACGCAACAGCACAGTAATAAATAACCCTGTATCATCGGATGTTCGTTCGTCAGGAATTGAATAATGTATGGCAGGGAATACTTTGGATTGGAGAATATTTTACATTAGATGGCAAAGACGCTTAGGTATGGATTTATGGCAACAGATAGAGCAATAGCTAATCTACATTACCTATCCTAGAGCTTATTGACGATTTTCAACGGTGGACTCGTTTTCCACAAATTTCCAACACTGAAGAATTTTTGCTAGTAACTAATTTCCAATATTGTTGAATTTCCGCTGGGCAATTTCAACACTGTTACATTTCCGCAAATTTCAACTGAATCATTTCTGCATATTTTTGTCCCGCAATTTTCTCGACCAAGTGAAGCTTTTCAGCACACTAACAGTAGTTGCACGTTTGAAAAATGTTTTTGGCGCACCTTGATTCATTTGATCGGCTCGCGATTTGATTCATTTGATCGGCTCGCGATATTTCCAATTGACACGGAAAACTCGCGTTCTTCGAAACACACAATCACAAGACACCAACTGGCGAGACTGACAGAGCTGGCGATGTGGATAAGAGGGGCAGAAACAGAGACCCCTTCCACGCTACGCAGACAGGCGCAATGGCATGGCAAAGGAGCATTCTGAATGTCTGTGTCAAGTAGAGACACAGCAGACCCAAGAGACAATAGTCCTGCTCAGTATTGCACTGCATCTCCTGCACGACTTCCGAGCTCTCCCGGCTAGAACGGTTTGAGTCCAACGTGGAATCGCGATGAGTCTCAAGACTGAGGGATAAAAAGAGTAACGGGCGATTTATTCGCTCGATAATCCGCAAGCTTTTACCACCCGTACAATTAACATTAAACTGTTTTCCTCGCATCCCAACAGACAAGAAATTCTGCCGTTCAGAATGCCATTTCAGGCAAACATGGATGGTTTCTGGAAAATATTTTTTTTTTGTGGAAAAAACATAAAGTAATCGAGATTAAAAATCCGTTTTTTTGAGGTGATTTTTTAAAACAATGCTGCCTGTTTTTGATGAACCACTTTCGTGAAGCGAAAAATTCGTCAGGGTTAAGTCTATCGAAAACCTATCAGTCGATGGAATTCACTTTTCGAAACATGAGAAAACCCTTTTCTCTACGTTCGATTCGAAAAATTTGAAAACGAGAAGTGATACTCTTGCGTTCGAATTTTAACAGATTCGAGGGTATATTTTCATGCAATTTCCACATCAAAATCCTTCTTTAGCATGCTCTAAAGAAGGATTTTGATATGAAGATGGCATGAAAATATACCCTCGAATCTGTTAAAAATTCGAATGCCACTTTGCCAAATTTTGCCACTTTGCCAATTTTCAGACTTTCAACAACCATGATGGGAAGGCATCAAAATTCAAGGGGAAATAACGATAGCTGTGGGTATAATACCTTCATTTATCCTAAATATTGAATCCTGCGATTGATTTTAAATAAGAAGCAGTTCTGAACTCGCTTCAAACAACATTGTACCAAATCCGAAGGGTTAACATTTTTGAACTTGAGTTTCGGAAAATAATTGCTCAGGACATTTTTGCACATTGTCTAGGCTAAACGTCGTGATATTAACGAGTATACGGCGACAATAAGAAGAAACCTTCGAGCTAAAGACTAATCGATTTTTTAATGCGTTGAGCACTAAAAGCTCAGTTATGTTTTTGAGTTCAAAAACATGATTTTTGTTCAAATCACTATTTTTCGGAGACTTGAAAAATTAGATCTTTTTTCACCTGTTTTTAAAAATTAGGCTAGGATTATTGAAAAGAATAATAATTGTTCAGGGCAATTTAACGAGCCATTTTGACGTTCACAAAGGTGATTTTTGGTGCCAATTTCATACGATTTTTCGAAGATCGTTTCAAAACAATGAGGAAACGGAAAATTCAACGCGCATTCAATTTTTCCATGGATTCTACATTTTCGATTTCAAGTTTTTAGTTCCTCTAGATTCCACAGATTAGGCCGATTCAATACTATAGAGGACGTCTTATTTGAATTATTGAAGGAGGTACAAAGTGGATTGATTCCCACACTATTAGAAATGAACTTCTAAAAAAATGAAAAAAACTTGTGAATGAACTCAATCCGCATATTTATTTGCAGAAAGAAGGATGTTGAAGGAGCGCAGCCCTCTGGCTAGTAACGAATATAGAAATAATTTTATAGAGGCTCATAAATGCTTGAGTAGCATAACTATCGTTAAGTACGTATGTATTTTCCCAAAAATAAAAGTTCCATCAACTGCAATGACTCGAAAACCCTTTAGATACCGATCCCACTATGATCCAATTCGGTTATTTCATTGTCCTGAGACAAAACTAGGGCAAACTTGGTATTGGGTCACATCCTAAGTTATTTCGCCTTCCAGAATCACAGATGAAGTTCAAATTGATTGTATGTTGAGAAACTCCCTTGAGTGTTGAAAAACTGGTATTTCTTTTGGCCACATTTTATTTCTGTATTCCAGAAAAAAAATCCTCCCCCGCATGAGGTTTTTTTTTCAAAAACTTGTACCTAACACGAAGAACCTGTGGACGGACTGCCTCCGCAGTCGTTGCGTCACTGCTGGGCGTACAAGAGTCTCAGAAGCTCCCGGGGGCCGAGGGCGGCAGGCGAAGCCCGATGGGAGGACGATCGATTGCCCAGAGCGCCAGCCGTCTCTTCTCTTGTACTCTCTTGCTCCCAGCTCTGGGCTTTGGTAAGCTCTGGGCCTCGGGATTGCCGCCCACAAAAGAAGCCCTTCTTCTTCAAGCTCGTCGCCACCGAGTCACTATTTTTCTCAGAGACCTCCAATGATCGATAGCTATCGAGGTTATACCTTGATAACTGAGACAACGGTGTTCGAAGGCGGATGATTTACGATGATTTTGGGGACTTGTATTTTTTCACGACTACTGAGGATAAAGTAGGAACGGACGAACAATTTGGGACTAATCAATGCAATCGTATGCAAATAAGTATTATTTACTAATTACATGATTTTTCACGGAATGGTAGATGCGGAGGGACAATTATCTGTATAAGGAGATAGCAGGTGAATAGCCGTACACTCACGCTTTGATAAGCACGAAAAGAAATCATTTTATTTCAAAAATTATTAGCGCCGCATCCCACACCGATTTTTTTTTTTTTTTTTAGAGATTTTAGAATGGCAAATGAATTCGGGAAACGTTTGCAGAGGAAGATGTCAGAGAGTACCTCTAACCAGTGTTGCCAAGAGCTTTTCATCCCCCCCCCAACCCAACTCAAAAAATCCCCCACAGCCTGTGGACCCTATGGCTCCACGTCGCCCTGATGATGCCCGAACGGGCGAAAGTACTCGGCCGGACATTAAACAATTGGAGAATGAGTCGCCTGGTTTCTCTCCCCCTCACAAACCACGAACATCAAAAGATGCGACGTCAAGAAAGAGAAAAACGCTGCAAATGATTGTACAGTGGTTTATTATTATTTCGCTTCAATATTGATTTAAGAAGACCATCCATTTGTCATTTTAAATATTCCGAACATTTGTGAACGTTCCCACCGAAAAACAGATGGTAACTATAGGGGAAAACTCCGTAGCAACTATTGTAATTTTAATCATTTTTATTTTTCTTAATTTCCTAATTAAAAGCTAAACTTATTGCCTAACGATACAGCTGGAGAGAGTGTTTGACGACCATTCCAATGAGTATAGAACGATTTTTATAGCTCCAAGAACGCTCGAGTTATATCCTCATGTCAAATTTCTAAAAATCTCCCAAATTCGGCACAAAAGCTGCGATAACTCGAGAACCAATAAAGCTATCGACCCGGCGATGGTCTCATTCGATTCAGCGTCCAAAAATCTATATAATTTGATACCACGTACACATTTTTCTGAAGAACCTTGGAAAATATGAGTTTTCTCCCCCTCAAAACCCCCCAAAAATACCCTTAAAATTGAGCTAGCAAGTTGGTTCAAGAATTGGGCCGTCGTCGGACCAAGATTGATTTTTGGTGAAAATTTCAAGAATTTAGCTATTATGGTTTGGCCGGAAAAGTGTTGACGGCGTACGGCGTACGGCGTACGGCGGACAGACAGCATTTTTTTTATTGGATATTCGGATTCTACATGCCTTGAAACGTAAAACATCAAATTTTGAGGGGGGTTATAAATTTTTTTTTCTTGGGCGATTACAATGGTTTATTATTATAATAAACCAAAATAGTTTTTGTTTTCCTTTGGAAAACCGTGGCGCACATGGAAATGTGAAGGCAAAACTTTGGTTAGTTAGATTAATTATAATAGTTGGCCATACTCGCACGTTCTTTCGTTTTGAAAATCGCGCCTATGGATTATTTTATTTAAAAAAAGAGCGTGCGCGAACAGCCAGCGTACTGATATTTAATTCGTATAAAGAAAATAAATCAAGTTTGAAAGTCCATCAAAACAGTAAAAACTATTCGGCTCAAAACGCGGAGTTCATTCGATTGAATTTTACTATTACGGACACGAAAAACTGAAAATTTGACTCTCACTAGAATCACGGTATGAATCCTTAGTGAGCAGAATGGGATAGCGAATGAGGTAACAAAAAGACGGTGAGACAAAAGCGACGTAAATTCGACGGCAGCGGCAGGTGGACAGCCTAATTAGGTATGAAAGGAGCGTACACGTCCCAACACGCGGTCACTGAGGATTGTCACAGGCATCTGCAGGACCTTGACACATCAATGGAAACCTTGAGACATTTAAACCGAACCGTTGACTCTCGAGCAGAGTAGTCGATGGCAGAGTCGTCTTCACACAAATGCACGAATTGACCAGCGACCACGTCATAGCAGACTACAGCTGGGCCTGGTAGATTCCCTTTCGTTTTTCTCTCCTGACCTACGTTCCTATAGCGAAGGTTCCCACATCTCGGAATTCCGCCATTATTCAAGTATATTCTTAGTGAATAGGGTAACCAGGAAATGTCCTTCGAATTATAGCACGTTTCAACTAGGGGAATAATGAGTAAAAATTGGTGTGTATTGATTGAACATCAAACTTCCATGTTTGAGTCGGCGGCAATTACAAAATCGAAAAATTGATATAAAATTTTATAACATAAATCTACCAAACGTAGGAGACTCAAAGCCGCAAAACGCTCGAAGTATGTGAATAAATTGGAAGTACGGTTTCTGAACTTCAATATGAAAATCAAGCATCATTCACTCGCCGTAATAAATATTTCGAAACCTATGAGCAAAAATTTTTTTTTGAGTAGGTACTTTATTTTTTTAATACCCCAAAAATCAGTTTAAAAAGGTCCGTTTCCACAGGTAATTCAGGTCCATCCAATTTCGATAACAGGTCCAACAAATTAGGTAGTTTAGCTTAGTCATTGTTCAGCCAGTTAAGTCGACTTGTGTTACTTAAAAAACGCCATTTATCTGTTTAAAAGAGCTTAATATATTTGTATCAATAAATGTCGGTGGCCAGGTAAAGAACTATAATTTTCAGTCAAGAAAGCACACATTTCTGTTGGCACATAGTTTATAAAAAAAGAAGCTTTTTGACGGTAAAAAAAGTTTAACGGGTTTTTCCAGTCGAAAATTTTTCATTTTTAGCTAATGAACGAACATTATTTTTCATTTATATGTTTCATTTTACGTTATTTTTCATGTTGACTTCTAGAAAAAAGCTGCAAATCCCAGTTGAAAAACGTTCAATTTCGCAAAAATAATCATCAATAAAGTGATTTTGGTGAAAAAGCATTAAATGTTAGCCTACCCTCAATTAAATACGTAACAGCCCTTGAAAACGTCAATTACCTGTCTGTAATACCTGTCTGTAATACGTTTATAAAAATAAACGTTTTTACGGAGAAAAGTCATCAAATATAGTTGAAAAAAGTCCAAGTTTAATTGAAAAACTCGTTTTTACATTACAAATTCCATTCCGAATAGTGAATAGTCGTTTTTCGGTTGAAAAATTTAGTTTACAGATGGGGAAACGTCGATTTATTACTGTAAAAATAAACGTTATTTTCAAGGCGGGGTAACGTGGTATTTTATTTAAAAACCGTTGGATGACAATAAGTTTTTTTAGTGTACTGTTGAAATTCTTATTTACGTATACGAGGAATAACTTCTCACGCTTGAGATCAGAGCGTAATAGATAATAGCGAGAAATGAGTTACAATCACGACTGGACCTTCTTCAACGAACATTATTGATCAGGTGCTGTATCAAAAGCCGCAATTCGCCTCGGATTTCCATCATGACTGGACGATAATGAATGGTCATCGAGTTGAACCGATAGCTCGGCCATTTAGCAATTCGATTTTTCAAACGCTTCGAGAACAATTATTCGCTGCACGAGTATGCGGGTTCAACTTGGTTCTCAAGAGTCCATCGTTTGTCGACAAGTTTTATCAATGGACGATTTCCTGTGGGAACGCCACGTATGACTTTCATGTTCGTTAGGTTTTTCTTTATCTTGGAATACGATAAGGCGGCCGAAGGCTCTCAACCTCAAGGTTTCCATTGTCAGCAGCGATAGACCGACCGGACACTCTTGGAGTCACTGGCGGCTCCGCCCGAATTTCCGACCGCGTTCCTTATTTGGTTCTAAGGTTCACCGAACCCAGATCCACGGATTATCTCAAAACAGGCGAGAAACAAGACTGCAAAGAACAGTAAGCGAAAATCGTCGACCTTACGCCGTCCTCTGATGAGACAAAGACACTGTTGATCCTCCGATTATCTTTAAAGGCGACGTTTAAATAATAATCAATAACTGTTTTTGCACCGCACGGAACCGAATTCGACGATCCGTTTATCTACTTTGCCGAGTTAACAGTTGAAGCAGAACTTGACTATGCAAGATAAGATAAATTAATGTAATTATCTTTAAAAAGTTGAGGGGGAGAATAACGAGACGAACTCTTTTCAATGCATTATATATCTATGGCCATAGGTACCCTTGGTCCTATAATGCCCTGAAGAAGCCCGAACGGGCGAAAGTACTCGGCGTAATAAAAAGAAAAAATGGAGAAGAGGTCGTCTCGTTATTCTCCCCCTCAACCTGCAGGAAGAAGTAATACGACCACCTGGAGAAGAAAAATCTTTTAAAAGGATTCTCATATTAAAAATATTCACTGAAGGCCGCTTTCGGGGCTCATAAACGTCATTTAGGGATTATGACAAATATTTTTCTGCAGAATGTAACGCACATTTGAAGAGAAAAACGCGGCAAATGATTGTACAGTGGTTTATTATTATTTCGCTTCAATATTGATTTAAGAAGACTATCCATTTGTCATTTTAAATATTCTGAACATTTGTGAACGTTCCCACCCAAAAAACAGATGGTAACTACAGGGGGAAACTCCGTAGCAACTATTGTAATTTTAATCATTTTTATTTTTCTTAATTTCCTAATTAAAAACTAAATTTTTTGCCAAACGATACATCTGGAGAGAGTGTTTGACGACCATTCCAATGAGTATAGAACGATTTTTATAGCTCCAAGAACTCTCGAGTTATACCCTCATGTCAGATTTCTGAAAATCTCCAAAATTCGGCACAAAAGCTGCGATAGACTCGAGAACCAATAAAGCTATCGACCCGGCGATGGTCTCATTCGATTCAGCGTCCAAAAATCTATATAATTTGATACCACGTACACATTTTTCTGAAAAACCTTGGCAAATATGAATTTTCTCCCCCTCAAAACCCCCCAAAAGTACCCTTAAAATTGAGCTAGCAAGTTGGTTCAAGAATTGTGCCGTCGTAGGACCGAGATTGATTTTTGCTGAAGATTTCAAGAATTTAGCTATTATGGTTTGGCCGGAAAAGTGTTGACGGCGTACGGCGGACGGACAGAATTTTTTTAATTGGATATTCGGATTCCACATGCCTTGAAACGTAAAACATCAAATTTTGAGGGGGTTATAATATTTTTTTTTCTAGGGCGATTACAATGGTTTATTATTGAATAATAAACCAAAATCCTTAATAATAATAACCACCTCAAGCGGGCTCGCCTAGTAGGTGCCGGCCTCATAGAAGGGGTCGTTTTTCTCATTTGTCCTCCAATTTTCCTCTCGCTCTTGATCTTCTACAACAAGCTTCTCTTGTCATTTCCTGAGCGGCTCGATCTGTAGCCGTACGACGTGCACGATATTGCGATTACAACTGCCCAATCGTATATTTTCCCTGTATTCAGCTCGACGGGACTTCCCCACGACTTGCATGAGCAATCAGCCCTAAAGTATGGATTTGAAGAGCACCAATACATCTTTTACCCTCTTGCCCACAAGCTTTGTTGGCCTCCGAGATAATATATGGTGAATCCCGAGATTCGAAGAAAACGAGGAACCCCGATGTGACAACGAGGTTGACATACGCGCCAACCCTTCTGTGGTAGCTTGTGACGATGGAACATAATTTATAGTGAGCTCAACGTTTGGGGGAATTTGGAGGCCTGTTTTCGGAAAAAAGGACCTTTGCGAGGCATAATTTTTGGTCGAAAATTCACAAGCAATTTGTGAATAACCGTAGATGAAATTTAAAAACAAAAAAACATTTCGGTTGGTTATGGTCCTCCATCAGCCATGTCAGCTGCAATCCTAAACAGTATTGCGTTCATTTCGGAAAAACGCTGTCCTTGAAAGTCATGTTAGGCCTTTTGAGAATTACTTTCTCAAAAACTTACAATTGCACAGTCCTTCTTTCGACAATGTTTATAAATATATTTTAAAGAATTTGTCCCCAGTCTAAAAGAAAAAAAAATCGGGGATTTTCCGGAATATTGTTCAAATTTTAATGTTGAACACAGTGTTTAAGTCGATACCAAAAATCGCAAACCGATATTTTCCAAAACTATCGTCTACATAATGTCTCTTTATAATATTTGTAAGTAATGTGTAAATATTTGAAAAGTCAGCTCGAATGGTTTTTAAAAAATACACCTAATTCCAAAAACTTATTTCTCCGAGTCCCAATTCAAGATGACTTCCGATTTTCAGGAAATCTTATCTAATACGTACACACGTACCTACCCTGAAAATGTCAAATATATCAAATGATGGACGTGATGTGAGAATTGTATTTCATCTAGAGGTTATAAGGTCGAGTGTCTTACAGATACATTGTTATGGATATGTCTGTGGAGGAAGTTGAGTAAACTATTATATTAGAACGTTACATAGTTTGCAAGGCTATTTCATCATCGGATTAGTCTTGTGATGACCTCAATAAAGGATGCTATCTAAACTTTCCTATATTCATTTCAAATACCAGCCCTCCATAATGGTCAATATTTTTCAAAATATCTTCAACGTAAACAGCACATTGTCTTGAACATTGTCTTAGCTTCAATCGCCCATTTAACATCACTTTCTCGCATTTTTATCATCAAAATTCTCGCTAAATTGATTTTTAGTGACATAAAAAAGAGAGAGAAATAGTGAATTAAATAAGAATAGTCGCGGAGCTCTTTTAAATTAGCAATAAATAGAGGCTATGCGTAACGCGGTGTAAACGTTGATGAATCCTATCTCGAGCGAATTCCTTGTTCCTTCATGATTGATCGAATTTCGCCTTTCGGCTGAATTTATAGGTTGTCATAGAACGCGATCGAAAATGATAACTCACACAATAGGTTTTTCGAACTTTTGAGATTGCCGTTGTCATTCTCAACCTAGATGGAGTTTTCCTCCCTTTTTAGGATGACAGTTCTTCCAAGTGTACAGAACGCAAGAGATGTGTGACCTGTATCCGTTATTGATTGGTCTCGCAAGTTTGTTACGTTCACCGCAAGAAAGATATCCAACCTCCTATGAGTAAAGATAGCTCAAGTTGGGAACCAATAAAAATTACAAAAGGCTTTTCAGACTTGAAAAAAAATTGAATAACCAACTTTTCGCGATCACATTATTTTATTTTCCATACATCCAAACCTAGTTACCCAAGAGTTCGCTTAAATAGGTAAATATTTCTACTCCTATTTTTCTCAGTTCCTTATCTATCTCTTCATTCTATCGCTCTTTCGCTAAAGATTAAACTTCTCTCCTAAGCCTACTTTTATTTTCTCTTTTTTCCCACTCTTCGAATCATGCAGTCTTCCTATCTACTGCTCTTCAACTCGTCTCCTCTCTTGCTCTCTAACTCGTTCCCTTTCTTCTGCTCTCCTACTCGTCTTCTCTTTTGCTTTTCTGCTCGTCTTCTCTTTTGCTCTTCTCCTCGTCTCCTCTTATCCTATTCTGCTCGTCTCCTCTTCAACTCGTCTCCTCTAGCTCTTGCTCTCTAACTCGTTCCCTTTCTTCTGCTCTTCAACTCGTCTTCTCTATTGCTCTTCTGCTCGTCTCCTCTTATCCTCTTCTGCTCGTCTCCTCTTATCCTCTTCTGCTCGTCTCCTCTTATCCTCTTCTGCTCGTCTCCTCTTATCCTCTTCTACTATTTTACTCATCTTCCCTTCTGCTCTTCGACTAGTCTACTCTTCTCCTTGTCTACATTTCTGCTCTTCCACTCGTCCACCTCTTCCTCTCCTTTTCCACACTTTAGCAAGTCTTCTTATGACTGAATTCGATTTCTGATATCAATTCAACAGTTAAATCTTTTGATCACAACTTCGCAATTAAAATTCGTGATACCTCAGAAATGAAAATTTGCTCTTGATTAAAATCAATGTGGGAGAGATATATTCAAATTACTTCATTTTCATCGATAAAATAGAAAGTCAAATGGTAGTGTTGAGATTTGTTAGAGGAGCTCCTATAATAGATAATTATGCTTTCAATAAATCCTCTCTGTTTGAAAAAGAAAATCTCCCGAAAACTCTGACTCTCGGATCAGCAACACTTTTATTTTAATAGCTCATACGAAAATACGAAGCTAAAAAATTAATCTCCATATCACCGATACAAAAGCGAAGGAAAAGCGAATTAAGTAAAAAGCGAATCTCATTGAATTCTCAAAGCACATAGAAATATTATTTAAAAAATCTCGTTCAATTCTCAGCATGTAAAAATTGTAAACAAAATACCTCATAACGCTAGAAACAGCTCGAATTAGTCAAATATACGCCCAACGATGATTTCAGCTGCGAATTTGCCATACCTCGAATTCAAGCAGGAAATACAGGGCGGACGGAAAGAGACCTTAGTTTGCAGGACATCCTGTACTTCTCCCGACCCCTCTATCCCGAATATCTGTAGCATCCGCAGAGTTAACAAAGGTTCTGGCGATTCAGGAACTACGTCCACCGAAGAATTTCCGATTCATCAGAGAAGTATCGACTTGCATCATGATAATGGAGAAGTTGAAGCGAAACAGGTTGAATTTCGGTACTAAATCATTGGCAGGGTAAATTACTCATGGTCTCATGGGAAAATTTCTGTTCAGTTTTGATAACTTACAGAAGCTTTTTAGGTCACTTACACGAATCTCTATTATGCTGATTGAGAATTTTTAATCAGTTGCAGTATCGCTTTCCAGGTAAAAATTTTCTCTTCATTCTCCTGCTCTCGCTTCTTGCAAAGTATGTAAGACCGATAGATTTGTGACGGCAGAATCCCTGGAGTTTGATTTTCCTAATTTTCTTCTACAGTTGAGCTTCCAATGTGGTTAAACTTACATCGATAGAGTAAAGCGATGTTACAATTCCCGCGGCTCGAGAACTTTCTGAACTTCTCACGTCTTTGAGTGTGATCAAAGGAAAACCATTAATCCCCGCTGCACTGACAGGAGCGATAGTAGAAATCTGAAAGACCGGGAAAAGATGAGGTTCAACGAGTTTCCAACAAGTGCATCAACTTCTTTCATCACCAATAATTGGTGATTCCGGAGCAACTTCAAAAGAACAGATCGGAAGAAAAGTTTTCACGTTCCGCCGATTGCGAAAATCGTGTACTACCTAGTAAAACCAATGAGGGTTTTCCTTGGGTTATTGATAGTCAAAACGATCCCTAAGTTCTGAATTTAAGTGAAAAGACGAGCGCGTGAGTGAAAAAGTTTGTCTTGTGGAGTTAAAAGTGTCGACGTATTTATCCCTCGACTATAAGATGATATGAGATTATTTTGATTTCGAGGTGTTCCGAGTTGTTTTCGGTTTTCTGATCACTAAATACTGCAAGTTTTTGTATGTACAGAATTTCCGCTAATAATTTGACAAAAATCGCACACGTCACCAGTAATTTATTGTCTACCCGCAGAAAAATTGATTGAAAACCATTGAAAAGCTTTCCTCATTAAAGCTGAAATTTCAAAAATTTGTGCAACATTTTTATGGCATCGACGAGATCACTCGCAAATAGGATTGAAAATTTTCAATATCGGTCGGTTTGCGAAGTCATCTAACTTGCCTTACTCCATGAGCTAGAGAATAATAAATTTCCATTTAGCAGCGGAATTTAACGCTCAGGTTCCAAGCATAAATAATTTTAGTACAGGAGCGAGGGCCAAAAAATGATTCTCTTATGAATTACTGAAGGTCTATTAATTTTAAGAATAGAATGCTTTGTCTGACAACTCAAAGCTGAGGGATTATGAACTGGAAACCATTCGAAAGCGAACGAAATTCGAACTTTGTGCTCTTTTCTTTCCAGGATGGAAACACATGAATAATCCCTGCCGAAGCGTAGTCAGCACGTACTGGACTCTCTGAATGACATCATCGTAAATGAACCTTCCCAAAGGGCTGTAATTTCGGCACAAAATGGTCTCCATTTTTCGAACAGATATCGCCAATTTCAAACGCCGGTTTCGAAATGGCAACAGAATTTTCAGCTTCATTTCTGTAACAGTTTTTATGCAATTAACTTTCATCATGAAACTGGAATTGGGTTTCCATTTCTAAAAGGATAAGCAGATGGCTTGTAATTTTCAGAACCTATTTTCAGTAAAAAATCATCCGAGGAGAGTAAATTTATCGGCCGGAATTTCACGTGGATCTCGTCGCTCCATTTGAGAAAAATTGATTAATTACAAGAGGTATAACATATCGGATTACAATAAGCTCGAAAGTGATTTAGTATCGTCGAATTTATTTCGGCGAAGAACTCAGTCTCGACGAGTCGCTTATCTATCCGTCCGTTTCGAGTTTTTCCACCGAAATTGTAAATCGATATTGTCGCAAGACGTTATCTTCCGAGTCGAAACGACGAACCACTCGTCGACCGATCAGTCCGATCGAAGGTGATAAATCTCACACAGCTTTGTACGTAAAACTCTGATGAGGATGGAAAAACAACCGACGTTGAAGAGTTCGCCAGAGAACCGACGTTCGTGGGAGGGGATAGTCCTTGCCCCAGTTAACTCTACCAGTCGTCACATCACGTCTCATCCAAGAGCTCAGAGAGAGAAAGATAAGATAGAGACCACAAGAGTTCAGACGTTGAAGGGGCCCGCGGAAGACCCAAGTGAGCAACTCGGTTGGACGGTTCTCGGACTGACATAGACGCTGGCCCTTACGGAAATAGAAGCCGGACCGGGCAATCGTCCAGCCGAGCTGCGAAAATGCTCTTGCGAGCTCGAATTTGAAAAGGCCCGAGGGTTTCAGATCTCCTTAGCACGCACCTAGGTTCCTCTCCAACGGATAGAAACGAAAATAACGGAATACGAAAACGGCGCATGGAAAAACGAAAGGAGGGTCGTACTGAAAAAACACCGTTTTGATTTATAACGGTCTTTGGTATATTATTCAATAATAAACCGCTGTTAAAAAAAAAAGCTGCAAATTATTGTACAGTGGTTTATTATTCCTTCGCTTCAATAATGATTAAGGAAGACTATCCATTTGTGATAGTAATTATTTCACACATTTCTGAACAGTCCCACTGGGTTGACGATCGCCCAGCGGAGAGAGTGGACTGTATTTAAACGAAATTCAATGCTCGTAAACTTGCTACGACTCACGAGACAGTTCGCTGGGTAAACAATCAAAACGGTCTACACGGAAGACGTCTATAATTTACAAGCAAAAATGTATCAATGTCAACGAGCGACAAAACGAAACGAACGACGAACAGGTACGCGCGCAAGCGAAAGACGAACAACGGCTGAAACGCCTCATGGCGCCACAGATAGTCGAGACAACTGGCAACACTGGCGCATCACGCTTCCTGTCCCCGCAGGTGTGCCGGAGAACATGAAGCTTTTTCCAGGGCTTCAGCGCGTCCATTCCCCCAGCCTTGAAGCGTAGTCTTCAACAGCAAGGCCGATGCAGAAACATTATCATCGACGATGGGGAGAGCGCAGAGCGTACGGATGCTGCGCTTCAACGTATTAGTCGAAGTTCGGACAGTCACGACCCTGACTACGTTGTCAGGTCCAGGATGAAGATCCACAACTCTTCCGAGAGTCCAGGCGAGAGGAGGAGATTGCTCATCCTTGAGCAAAACCATATCTCCTGGTTGTAGAGTATTACAAGACGTCCTCCATTTACAGCGGCGCTGGAGTTCTGACAAATACTCAGTCTTCCATCTTGCCCAAAAGTGTTGGGAGAGTCTCTGTACGAATTGCCAACGAGAGAGCCTGTTCTCAGGCAAGGCACGAAGATCTGGCTCAGGTGGAGTGAGCAAAGTGTCGCCGATAAGGAAATGGGAAGGAGTCAAAGGAATAAAATCGTTTGGATCGGAGGACATCGGGATTAATGGTCGAGAATTAACCATGGCTTCAACCTGGATCAATAGGGTGTTGAATTCACAAAACTTTAGGTTCGATTTACCCACAATCCTTTTCAGCAATAATTTAATTTGTTTAATTAATGATTCCCATAACCCACCAAAATTGGGCGACTTTGGAGGATTAAATTTCCACAAAATTCCCTCGTTAGATGCAAAATTTAAAATTGAAGTACGATGCTGTTCCGACTGCCACAATTTTGCGAGATCTAATAATTCGTTCTTGGCGCCAACGAAATTCGTGCCGTTATCGGAAATGATATCAGACGGCCTACCACGACGAGACATAAACCTTTTGAGAGCAGCTAAAAAGGCAGGAGTACTCAAATTTTCAACTAATTCTAAATGCACTGCCTTTGTACAAAAACACACAAAAACTGAAATATAGCACTTATCAAGGGGGGCATTTTTTCGAGAAGAGGTCTTTACATAAAACGGGCCAGCAAAATCTACTCCAGAATGTACAAAGGGCCTAGCGGGCTCAACACGAGATTCAGGAAGCATACCCATGATCTGATTCTCTGATTTAGGGGATACCTTAAAACAATTAACACAACGCTTATAAGTAGTCCTGACAAGATCGCGACCATTCAATATCCAATACTGCTCACGAATTACAGACAAAAGGGATTGAGGACCAACATGACAATGAGTAATGTGATAATGACGAGACAATATTATATTGAAATTGGCAATCGGATCATTTTTGCGATAAGATAAAACAATTGGATGCTTTCGATCCGGAGTCAACAACGATTTCTGCAGGCGACCACCAACCCGGATCAGCTGATCAGAATCCAAAAATGGGCAGAGCCCAGCAAGTCGACTTTTCTTGCTGACGGATTTTTGAGCTTTCAGATCCTTGAGCTCTTCCGGGAACATCTCGCTCTGAACAAAACGAAGGAGTACCAATTTCGCATCAGCGATTTCAAACGACGTGAGAGGCCCAGTAGGACGAAATCCCCTTCCAAACTTGGGGCGACGAAGTAAACGAATGCAGTAGGCAAAAACTCTGAGCATCTTGTTGAACGACGAAAATCTATCAATTAATTCGATGAAGCAGGAACGATCATCAGCTGAAATCGTATGCAAGGTCAAGGCGATCTGTCTAGATTTATCTGGCAAATCATTAAGGGAAAGCTCATCGAATTTCCCGAAGTAACTTAAGTCCTGATTCTCACCAAGCCAGAGCGGGCCGTTCCACCATAAATCGAGTGTTACCAATTGATCCGCAAAAACTCCTCTTGAAACAAGATCAGCGGAATTATCCTGCGACGAAACATGCCGCCAACAACGAATATCAGACAAATCTTGAATTTTCGAAACTCGATTTGCAACGAACGTAGCCCATCTCGAAGGAGTACTCTTAAGCCATGACAAAACGACAGTAGAATCTGTCCAAAAAAAATTTCGATCTATTTCAATCGGCAACGACGAAGATACAGTTTTCACGAGTTCGGCTAACAACAACGCTCCACATAGCTCCAGACGAGGAAGCGATTGAGTTTTGAGGGGAGCTACACGCGATTTTGAGGTAACGAGCGCAACAGTGACCGACTCATCCCTATTTAGACAACGTAAGTAAACACAAGCTCCATACGCGTCCATGGACGCGTCGCACATTCCGTGAAGTTCAATGGAACGAGCAGTTGATGAAACGATTTTCCGAGGGATTCGTAATTCCCTGATTTTATTCAAGGTTCGACAATAAGTGCGCCATGTTTTTGTTAGCGATTTCGAAAGCGGTTCATCCCAACCAAAGTTGCCGCGCCACAAATCTTGCATAAATATTTTTGCCTTCACGGTCACAGGACCCAACAAACCGAGAGGATCGAAAATCTTTGAAATAGTCGAAAGCGCGATTCGTTTGGTAACAGGTTCATAAAACTTAATATTCTCCATCGAGTAAGTGAAATAATCCGAGTCCGGTATCCAAACGAGACCGAGAGTTCGAACGGCACAATTATTGATGCCTTCATTATCAAAACCAATCGAAGTTCTAATTTCGCGATCCTTTTCTGAAACTGACTCCAAAAATTCCGACGAATTAGAGACCCATTTCCGAATATGAAACCTTCCAAGGCGCAGATGTTGGGTGACTTGATCTTTCAAACAAATAGCATCGTTCACATCATTTGTGTGAACGCCACAAATGAAATCATCGAGGTAGAAATTTTTCTGAAGTACCTCCGATGACAAAGGAAATTCAGTTCTATAATCCAAAGCTAATTGTTTCAACGTTCGGCAAGCTAACCAACCGGCACTGCTTTGTCCATAGCTGACCGTTAATAATTTGTAGGTCCGAAGAGGTTCATCAGGACTGTTTCGCCAGACGATTCTTTGTAAATCGGTTTGATCATCACTTAACAACACGCCCCGATACATTTTCTCGAGATCACCGCAAATGAGGATCTGATAACTCCGAGCACGAAGCAAGTGAGTGTAGAGAAAATCTTGAATTATCGGACCAACGACAGAGATATCATTCAACGATAAACCTTCTGGCGATCGACAGGAGAAATCAAATACTACCCGCAATTTGGTAGTCGATGACGTTTCCTTAAAAACTGGATGATGAGGCACATAAAACGAAGCATTCGAAGAAATTTCCTCGGAAGGATCTACCAGTTTCATATGGCCCAAATTTAGATACTCATCGATAAACTCGCGATATTGAGCCTTTAATTTTTCATTTTTGGCGAAACGATTTTCGAGAAGAAGGAATCGACGAATAGCGTTATTTTTTGAGTCATTCAAAAGACGAGGATTTTCGGAAAGAGGTATCCGAACGATGTATCTGCCGTCACTATTTCGAGTTGTATTAGCAACGAAATGTTCTTCACAAAACCGATGTTCTTCCGTTGGTTCAACAACGGCGTCCAAATTCTCTATTTCCCAAAATTTTCTCACTGTTTGGTCAATAGATTCGAGCGTTTGATCGACACTTAAATGACAATACGAAATTGTAGCTGTTTTATCCGGTGTTAAACCACAAGCGATCCAACCTAATTTTGTTTCCCGAAATTTTATTGGCTGATTTTGGATTGATGCTTCCGAGTGACCCAAAACCTCCCAAAAAATGTCTGCAGGCAATAGCATATCGATATCTCCACATTTGAAGAATTCCGGATCGGCGAGGATAATATTTTTTGGAATCTTAACGTTATTCATATCGATGTCGAATGACGGAACGAAATCCGTGATCTTGGGGACAATAAGGGGAGAAACAGTAGCGCTGTACGACGAAATGCGAGAAAATATTCTAATCTCAGTCTAATGAGAAATAGACGAAGAAAGATCCGAAATTCCCTTAATACGCATCGAAATATCATGGCGAGGCAACCCGAGACGATCGCAAACCTCCGAACGTATGAATGGCGATTGACTGCCTTGATCCAACAAAACACGAATAGTAGCGTGTTTCCCGTTGGGAGTGGGAATTAAAACGAGAGCGGTAGTAAGAAGAACTCTACTCGAAACAGGGGTCTAGCCGTGAGTGCAACACTTTGACAAGCCGACGACAAAGAATTGGGGTCATTGACCTCATTAGACAAAGATGCGAAAACATTCGATGACGTAACAGGCGATTGAAGGACCGGTAGCGCCGATGCGCGTCCTTCTTGCGAATTTCCAATCGAAGGTTTAATAATTGGTGATCGATGAAGCAAGGTGTTATGTGGCCCATTACAATGCCGGCATTTAGCGAACTTACAAGTGGCGATTCTATGACCTGCGAGCAAGCAGTTTAAACAAAGTTCATTCGCCTTAACGAAATTAAATCTTTCTTCCACAGAAAGCGAGACGAATTTCTCGCAAGACTCCAACTTGTGCTCACGTTCGCAAAGTGAACACACCGACAAATTTCGATGTAGATTCGATTGTTGAGCAAGAAAACAACGAGGCCCTTTAGGAGTAGAATCGATTTTACTCGACCTAGGCGAAAATTTCGACTCTATCTTATGATCGAACGATTTACTTGAATTGGCTTTGACAGCGTCCAAATATTGACAACGACGCTCGAGAAATGATGTCAATTTATCGAAAGTCGGAAGTTCTCTCGGGGAAATGGTGTGTTGCCATTCCTTAAATGTGACCATGTCAAGTTTTGAAACCAAAAGAAAGACCAAAAGTGAGTCCCAGTGCGAAGTAGGTTGGCCAAGAGCCTTCAAGGCTCGAACATGCTTTAAAAACGAATCAAGCAAATTTCGAAGAAGAGAGGATGACTCACGATCAACCTTTAGCAAATTGAACAATTCGCGAACATGATTTTGAACCATCAAGCTGGGATTATCGTACCGATCGCGTAAAAGTTGCAAGCCAACTGAGTAATTTGACGAAATAAAATCCAGGCTATCAAGAAGAATAGAGGCTTCACCGCGCAGTGACGATTTTAAATATCGAAGTTTACTAGCATCCGGTATTGACGAATTATTATCAATCAAGTCAGTAAAAATATTAATGAAATTGTTCCATTCATCATACGCACCTGAAAACGTTGGCAACGAAATGGTTGGTAGGCGAAATTCAGGAAAATGTTGGTTAGGAGCATGCTGAGGGCTCGTAATCGAAGGCGAATCAATCGAATTATTCAATTGTGAATCTTTTTCAAACTTCTCAATTAATGAATTGGCAAACCCAACCAAATGAAAATATCGTTCTTCAAAAACCGATCGATGATCAATGGGTTCAATGTCACTATCGATATCTTGATCACGCGCGCTCTCTTCGATACTCGACTGCAGGTCATCAAATTCAGACCACAACTCAGTGATCTTAGTTAGGCGTATACGAAGCTCGCCAATGGTCTGAAGATCTATTGACGCGGAATTAAGAAATGATTCGAAAGCATCCAATCTTCCAAAAATAATTTTACGTCTATTCAACATTTTATTCATTGCTGCAATTTTTACTTTAACCATTAGGTAATCAACCAATTGAGTGAACAAGAATAAATTAACGAAAAAATAACAAACAAAAATTCGGTATCAATATAAATCGTCAATAAGGAACGGGGAACGAAATAAGAGCAAAACAACAAACTCTCAATGAATCAATCAACTTAACTTAAAGCAAAGGCGCAAAGAACGAACGAACTATAACTGAAATCGAAGAACGATAAACGAGTCAACGAAACTCAAACGAACTATTATCGAATTTCCAACGAAAAATCAAAATAACGAAAATCGAATGAATTGTTGTTCAATCTTACCTACGAACGAAACGAAAGTTATTCAAAGCCGAAATATTTTATCGAATTCGAGCAATCATTAGGAAATTCACGAAACAAAAATTATTTTACATTATCGATCCAGATTTTCAACTATGGCTAATATCAACGAAGGGTAAGGAAATTATCGAGAGAGGGAACAGGAAGCTATCGGACGACAAAAATCGACTCACGTGGTGGCGTCTTCCATGGCGACTCAACGACGTGGATGAACAAATCCGGCCAACGAAGGATCAAAATGGATTGACGATCGCCCAGCGGAGAGAGTGGACTGTATTTAACGAAAGTCTATGCTCGTAAACCTGTTACAACTCACGAGACAGTTCGCTGGGTTAACAATCAAAACGGTCTACACGGAAGACGTCTGTAATTTACAAGAAAAAATGTGTCAATATCAACGAGCGATTAACGAAACGAACAACGAACAGGTACGCGCGCAAGCGAAAGACGAACCAAAGATGAAAACGCCTCATGGCGCCACAGATAGTCGAGACAACTGGCAACACTGGCGCATCACGCTTCCTGTCCCCGCAGGTGTGCCGGAGAACATGAAGCTTTTTCCCGGGCTTCAGCGCGTCCACCA